>JALRMM010000103.1:83338-100025 GCA_026122155.1 Zymoseptoria crescenta | reverse complement strand
CTACTTCTTTTTATCCTCTATAGAGGGATCGATAGCGGCGGCGGCGAGGTAGGTAGCCTATTTTTAGGTATCGTAGCTATAGTATTTGTTCGCGGCCTCCGGCCTACGATATCTATATAACGATTAGTACTACGAGCGTACTACGAGTAGCTAAAAGATTACTTACTCGGGGAGTTTTATAGAGTTCGAGTAGGTAGGAGAGATAGGACTTTAACGATTAGTATAGCGAACGTATAGCGAGCGGTAAGCTAAGTGCTTACGAAGTGTCTATTACGTCGAGAAGACTAGAGTCGTTAGTAGTATATATATAAAGGCTAAAGGTATTACTTACGAAGCGGCTTAGTCTATAGTAGTAGTAACGATAGTATTAATAAGGAGGTCGGCGATAGTAATAGTAAGGTCGGAGACGGTAGTCGTAATAATAGTAGAATAAGGATATATAAGTGCTATTAAGCGGCGTAATCGTACGGATAGCGTAGCGCGTAATAGTAGTAGTAGTAATCGAAGGAAGCGATTCGTAAGGTTTTTAGAGGACGTATAGTTAAAAGGTTAATAATAATAAGCAAATACTATATCTAGCCCGTAATTTACTTATGGATAGCTTACGAACGCACCGCGAATAGTCTATAAGTATATAGCGGAGCGGAGTTAATAATAGGAAAGCTATTATATTATTAGACTCGTAATATAGTTATAAGCGTCACTTTACTTATAATACGTACGCCGGCCGAGCCAGCATAGTATCCACCTTAGAATTATTGTTTTCTTCCTTCGAGACTAATATTTTTTATTCAAGACTGGAAATATCTATTCGCTAGCAATTCGTAGTGAGTTCGGATGACCGCCTGTCTTAAAAATCAAAGTGAAGTCGAGGATTAAAGAAATTCAAGATTTCGGCTAAATCCGAAAAACCAAGCTATTGGCGGTGTGTATTATTTCGAGCTCCGTCGAAAGGAAGTGCTCGATTTTCTTCTGCGCTTCCAAGCTCCGCGGGGGTGCTCGCTCTCTTCGTTCCCAGGGTTCTGCCCCAGCTCCCGCAAGAAGAGAATGCCGTTGACCAGCAGCAGTACGAGGGCTGCGGTCCTCTACAGCCCTGCCGTACTCGGCTTCGCTTGGAGATAAGCGGCGTCTTGCCATGGTAGATTCTGACTTCTGCTTCTTCTTTGGGGCTAAATAGGGTGGCGAGGAGGCGCTGGATAAGGCGTAGTTGGCTTCCTGACTTCAGATCTGTGAGTAAGTCCTGGGAGGTGTCAGCTGTGTCTTGAGGTCCAGAGCGTAATGCAATGCGGTTTTCCGGTTGTTGATTGGTAGGTCTGTAGTTCATCTGAGCGGTCTTTACATTCGTTTGCCAGCTGACACGGCGAAAGCTCCGAGACGAGTTGAGGCCTCAGAAAGAAGACGGCGTTGGACCGGGCGCTGAGTTTAGACACCTCACGGATGATTCTGGTTGATGCCAGAGGCTTCATTCAGGGTAGATGCCGTCTGCTCGTAGGAGAGCTCCGGCAACTTGGGCTACGCTCAAGTCGTGCCAACGAGCCTTGTCTCCACTTGGATCTTGTGTTGAGTGATGCTTGCTCCTCGTCCTGGAATCTGTAGCTATCGGTCCGCTGTGCTTCCGAGGGAGATAGCAGACGTCAATCTCTGCAGTATCCGCACCAGCACATCCAGATCTCTGCACCTTTCGCGCATTGATAGTTTCCATGCCGGGTCGATGCGGTGCCGCTGGACGACAGCAATAGCTGATAGTGGGTAGTTGAGTGGTCAGATGCCGGCATTCGCATTCATCTTGGCCAACACGGGCTCCCACCCTGGTCCCTCGAAATTATCCCTGGTCCCATCGTTCTGGAAGTCTACACCCGCCCAGACATTGCTACTTGCGGCGCTGCTTGAGATGTTTCTCCGCTCTCTGCACGATTGCCTATGGCCCCTTACCTCACGCAATATGGACCGTCTCATCCTCTTCCCACGTCTCGTCCTCGTCCTCGTACTAATCAACCCAATCCTCCTCCCAGCCATCCTCTTTTAGCCGCAGTAATGAATAATCCGCGAAGAAGAAGAAGAAGAAGAAGAAGCGGACTACTAATGGACCCTCCACATTCGTCGCAGAGCGATACACCGGCCAACGTTTTGACGGCCAGCTTCCGTTATTACAACGGTCTTCGAATACTGTGGATTGGCGGCACAAGCAGCTCTTTGACCCCGTTCTTAGCTGCCCGCTGACCCGTCCCAATTCCTGGTCCGTAAATTAAACTTTCACGAGGTGTTCTAGTCCAGACGACAGCGTACGATTCATACCCGAGGAAGCCGAAGCCAAAGCCAAAGCCCGCACATGCTCAGGTATTGGAAAGACTGGCCAGTCTTGCCAAGGATGTAGGAACAAGAACCACGGGATACTAGTTATTGCTGCACCTCCCTTCCCCTACGCTATTAATCCCTAGAGCCTCACGAAAGAACGCCACTTTGTGCCGGTCCTATTAATCGATGCCAACAACTGTGCTTATCCCTTTCTCCATTCAGCTTTCGTGTAGCCAAGACATAGTTAGACCGAGGGATGCAATTTATCTCTTTATGTTCTACTTGGCATTTGCCGAAAGCTGTCGTTGTCCTTTCACCTAGAGACGGATAGCTAATCCGAGAACAGCAACAAGAGACTGAAGAACTACATTAGACCGATCTCCTCCTCAACCGCTGGACAATTTCTTAATCCTTCTATTAGGATGCGCAGAACTCTTGAACTGCTCGCTATAAATTCCAGAGACACTGAAATGTATTTGTAAGAGGCAAGTTCGTTGCGAGGGAAGGAAGGCCAAAGCAGCGTCAACATTATAGAATTATACCGAGTTCTACTAACAACCACGTTTCTGAGACGACCGGAACTACCCTTCTACCTATCTTTCCGGAAAGTTTAATATAAGAAGGAACCCGAGGCCGACCTTTCTTCTACGAAGAAATTCCAACATAGTAACAACGCATCGTAGAGAGGGTTAAATAGGCGATAGCCTTCTTTATTAATATCGGTTATTAAAGATAAGCTAAGTTCTAGAAGGAATTAGGCGTTAATGCTATTTTCGGACTAGTGGATTTCTTTTCCTAATCCAGACTAATGGATTTCTAAACTAGAACTTAGTAGAAGATTCCACTTAGGAGAAGATTCCAGATGCACTACACCCAATTGGGAACTAGTGCATGTCTAGTGCGTCCTAATTAGGACTAGCTCGAAATCGAACTAGGGAACATTAAGAAATCTAGAAACTTCTCTCTTCTAATAGTTTCTCTATCCTTCTACTAGATTCGACTTTTAGGTTATTAATTATACGTCTAATCGTCGGTTACGTAATAGAAGAAGCTTCTAGATAGCTAGCAAAAGGGCATAAAAGGGTTAGAAAAGTCCGTAGAATTATATAGATAAGTAATAATATAATTTCTACCTTATTTATCTCCTTAGCTATTACTTCCCTTTTTAATACTAGTTATAGTAACCCGTAACCCGCGAATATAAATCTCTTACTACTATAGCCTTACCTCCTATAAGAAACCGAAGTTAGCGTAGGATAGTAACCTTAAAGCAATTAGTATAAAGAATATCTAATAATCTAAATCTAATAGACCTTTTAAGAGGCCGCTAACTATAGAAATCGAGAACATCTTCTATACGTCCTTACTCTACTTAGCTATAAACGACCTATTACCTAGCTAGGTATATATACTACTACTACCGGTCGTTACTATTAGTAGTTCTAATAAGTATAAAGAGTACGCGTAAGATAGAAGAATTTATTAATAAGCTAAAAGCGTAAAGAAAGAAAGAAAGAGTAAAAAGACTACTAAGCCTAACTTTACCTAGTAGTACTCCGAGGCTACTTTGGGAGCCTATAGAGAGAGTCGTTAAGTATACTACTATATATAGTAGTTGCCGACTCCCCACTATAACTACCTTAGTTATCTATTTACGTTACCTTTAAACCACTTTATAACTAGCTACTAAATAAGACTCGTCCTATATAACAACATTTTAGTCGGCCGTTAGTTACTAGCCTATATTACTAACAAAGTGGCGCCTAGCGCCTACATAACGTCGACTCGAGTTATTAGTAGGTAGTTACTAAATAGCTAAGCTATTTAATATACTATAATCTTGGCGATAGGTTAATATAGAGTAACTTAAGTCTACTCCTTAGAGACCCTATAACAGGATAGGCGCTAACTATAGCCTATATGCTTATTAGTATAATACGGCTAGCCTATTAGCTTAAGTTACTAGTATCGACTTTATACTTTATTAATAGTTATGCTACTAACTTCCGTATAAGCAACATCCTATCTTAGCTAACTCTTAACGTGTTTATACTTTAGTCGGTTATATCTAGAGACACTACGAAGTATATATAAGTCTTATAGAGCCCAATGTTATAAGGCTTATTTTCGGTAGATTAGTAAGGAGTCGACAATAAATTAGAACTTACGAAGGGTAGTATATAATTAACTACCTTTTTTATATAAAGAAAGCGTAGTACTTACTCTCCTTAAATAGCTATATAGAAGGATCTAATAAAAAAATATTACTAGCTACCCTTATAGGAAAAGATAGAAAGTAGATATACTTTCGCTATATAAAGTATAGTTATAGTATACTAGGTAACGGGCTTACTAATTATAGTAGATCGAGCCTAGCTAGGCTTTATCTATACTAGGTCTATACACTTTCGGAATACTACGTAGTTTCGTTATAGCTTATTTCAAGATAGATAAATAAACTATATCTATTACTCGAATTCTTCTAGTAGTAGGTATAGCTATACCGAAAAGTCCTTAATCGCTAGCGAAAGTCTAGAAGGGTCTCTCTAGTACTATTACTACCTATTATTGTTATACTTATAGGCTATTGTTAGTAGTGCCGAAAAGTCCTTGGATATTATAATATATCTATAATATTACTAAAATCGCCCGACTCCTTTAAAGGTTAGTTTAACGTAGCACTACTATTTATAGACTCTAGAAGCCCCTTTATTAGGAGTGCCCTCTATGTCTTTAAACCCCGACCCTTAGTAGGATAGATAGGTAGTAAGGGTATAGAGAGCGAATTATATATAGACTAGTTATTTCTTAGCTTAAATGTTTATTATTAAAAACCTATAGTCTATTTATAGACTTACCTTCGCATTCTATATATATACTCTTTAAATATTATATCCGCTATACTCTACTCCTTTCCCTTATCCCTTCTTAATTCTCTTCTAGTTTACCTTTATATTACTCCTACTTAAGAGCCAATCCGAATTACTAAAATAATAATCTTATCCTACTTATATAGTAGGTCGTCCATTAATAGTCCTTATATATCGCGCCCTTATCTAATATCTAGATGTTCTCCCTTACTTAATTCGACCTATACACTACTAGCTCTTAATCTAGCTAGTGCTCTTACTTAATACTGCCCGAAAAGCTTAAGTAGCTTAGGTAGAGTAGATAACATAAGGTCGATTGTTAGATATAGTAGTATTATATCGAGGTCGATTAACAACTTATATACTAAGATAAGCCTAGTAGAATTAGTAGATAGGATTTGCTACTAAATCGTAATGCTACGAGATAATATGTAAGCTATATTAAGGGAGATTTAGTCCGGCAATGCTCCTTAATAAGCCGATTAAGTTAGAGGGTATGCCTTAGTTACCTATATGTCTCTACCGCCTCGAAGATCCTATATAATAGCTAAGACTAATACTATACTAAGTTCGATCGAAGTTTTAGGCTTTATATACGCTCGGGTACCTAGATTTATATTAGTAATGCTATAGATACTAATAAGTTAAGGTACTATTAGTAAGGAGACGCCGTTAACTTATAGTAGTATACTACCTTAATATACTATGCGATAGTAGTATTCTAGGACTCTAGAGTAGATAGCGGAGCCGTCTATTACTATAGCTACTATAAGTCGTATAGGTCTTCTAGAGGTCTTCGATATCTTATATAAGCTTACTAAGAGTCGAGGAGATATAGAGTGTCCGATTTATAGAGGAGTCTCTAATATAGTTATAATCGACTTTATCTTAAGCTAGCGCCGCTACATCTCCTTTAAGTAATCTATAGTAAGGCGCTCTCGAAAGTCCTTTATATTAAAACTTAAGCTTATATTCGTAAGGAGGAACTCGTAGTACTCTTATTATACTATAATATATAATACGTAAACTATTCCTATCGTCTCTAAGCCTTTTAGCTAGGTTATAAAGAATATACGCTAAACTACCTTAACTAACGTAACTACTATTATTATTGTTTCCGTAATAGTCTTAATATACTAAGCTATAGCTAGGTAATAAGCTTAGCCGCGAGATAGATAGCCTATAGCGTAATGTCTAAAAGCATATCTAAATCCAATGTAACATTAGCGAGATACGGCTCTATATAAGTAGTTAGAATATCTAGCGAAGAAGGATAGCCGGCAATATATCCTTTCCTCGAGGAGCTTTAGTAGGAGATACTCTATATTGCAATTAGTATCTACCTAACTGCATCTCTTTAATCTAAACATAACGTAGTATAGCTCTACTTCGTTAAGGTAAGACTATTGCTATATAAGTAGGTAGAATACTATCTTCTCCTAGCTTACTATTACTTCTCTACTCTTTACTCTAATATATTAATGTCGTTAGCTAGGTTATATTAGGCTTACTTTCGGTATAAATTTACTAAAGCCTAAGCGATAGCTAATCTAGTAGGCGAGTATAGTAGCCTTAGGTAAAGGCGTAGGTAGAGTCGAGGTAGGAGAAGCTGAAATTAAGAGCCCGCTATATTATAGTTTCCTAAATAATACCCTACTATACTTAATATATATACTGCCTTAACCTAGAGCTCTATTACCTACGCCGAGTCTTACTTCTCGTTCTTATTATCTTCTCTTCTTTATAAGTACTAGTACTAATTAGTACTTAGCTATACTTAAGGCATCGGCAAGTCTACCTAAGGCTCTACTATCTTTAAAGAGGAATATAGTAACAACGAGTAAGAGTAGCTTATTAAACCGAACTAGCCTTATTCTACCTTTATGTTCTTTACTATCTCTTCTATTAACATAATTAGGTATCTATCCGTTCCTAGGCCCGTACCTTACACATGTTTAGTAATACGTATTATGCGTATAATTAGTGGAAGGGAGCTATTAAAGCGGAGGGTCGATAGTAGAGAGTATACTATACAAATTAATATATAATATATAGGTAGAGACGTAGGAAGGGTAGAGGTTAGTATTATCTCGGATTCTAGTCTACGACCTGGAAATACGTTATATATATTAAAAATAAGCTAAATTCTAGAAGGGAGTAGGCGTTAATGCTATTTTCGGACTAGTGGATTTCTTTTCCTAATCCGGACTAGTGGATTTCTAAACCAGAACTTAGTAGAAGATCTTACTTAGGAAGAGATTCTAGATACACTATACCTAATTGGGAAATAGTGTATGTCTAGTGCGTCCCAATTAGAACTAGCCCAAAATCGAACTAGGGAACATTAAGAAATCTGAAAACTTCTTTCTTCTAATAGTTTCTCTATCTTTCTACTAGATTTAACTTCTACGTTATCGATAACGTATCTAATCGTCGATTATATAATGGAAGAAGCTTCTAGATAGCTATTAAGAGTGTCAAAAGGGTTAGAAAAGTCTATAGAATTAGATAGATAAGCAATAATATAACTTCTACCTCGTTTACCCTCTTTGGCTATTACTTCCCTTTTTAATGGTATAAAGCTCGATAAAGTTAAAAGATAGAAACCTGAGGTTTACTATAGGATAAGTTAGATCGCCTCGATTTGCTCCGAGCCTCTACTAGCTAGCTCTTTAGGGATTACTCTATAAACTCTATCTAGTATTTAGGCTATCGATAGCTACTCTTAAATTTCGCTATATATAGCTATTGGATAGGCCTATAGCTCCGTAAACCCAACTATCTAGCGTTCTTAGGTATTAATCTATAGGCTCCTTTTAGGTCCCTATACTTAGTTTGTTCTTAAAATCTGCTCTTAAAGGCTATAGTAGTGTTTTCCTTATCTTAGAGTCCTCTATCTTCTTAGCTTATATACTAGTAGCTAGCATTACAAGTGGAGGTACGAGTAGATATAGGCGAGCGGCCTTTTGGAAAGTACAGCTATATAGACTAGTATAGAAGCGTACGTATAAGCGCGGTTGCTAGTACGTATAGTTTAAAGTATATATAAAGGGCTACTTAAACGAGCGATTCGCTGGATACGTATATACTCGAGGAGTGCGTCTAGTAGATAAGTTTGGAGCTTACGAGTAAGAAGGGAGCATACGAGTATATATAGTAGTATAGAGCGTTTCGAGCGTATAGCTGGAAGGGCGTAGAGCTTACTTTAAGTAGCGAGCTGGATACCTAGTACGTTCGGAATCTAGAGTATAGTAGTAGTAGCTTGGAGGGTAGTAGCTTAGAGAGTAGTACTAGTATAATATTATTAGGATCGAAAAGTATATAAGGATTACGTCCGTTAGATAGATATATAGTATATAGAGAGCGTCCTATCTAGTAGGTAGGTACCCGGTCGCTAGTATTTATAGTAATAGCCGAGTTAGCTCTATCTATCCTATAGATATAGCTTCCGAAGATTCGTTAGTAGTAAGGGTTAGCACTCGCATACTATAAGCAGCTTCCTAAGTACTTAAGGAAGGCGTCTACCTAGGTAAATATTCTAGGTATCGAAGGAAGGACGTGTAAGAGAATATATATATATATTACCTACTATACCTACGTAGAACCCTAAACGTTAGTAAGCTTCTACTAGTTTATGCTTATATTTAATTAAGCTCGCTACTAAAGCTTAGCTACGCTCTAGATTTAGTAGTTAGCTTAGGTATTAGTATACTTGTCGAAAGTAGTATTACCTTATCTAGAGTAGCAAATGCGCGTACTCTTTATTAGCGCGAGCCTTTAGCTTAATAGTACTTAGTAGCGATTACCCCAGTAGCAATTTATAATAGAGAGGGCGATTAATAATAGGGCGAGTAGCGAGCTATTAATCTCGGTAGTATAATATTACTTAAACATTCTCGAGATGCCGTATAGCTATTTGTTTGTTCTATTAAAGTACTATATAATAGTTAAAGACTATATAACATAGCTCGAGACGCTATCTATATCTTTATAGGAGAAGCCTTTAGTAATAAACTCCTCGAGCTATTACTATAGTTTATTATAGTAGCGTAGCTATTAAATAGTATTAAAATTTTCGCTTGAATATTTGTCTTACGTCTTAATTAGATACTAACGTAACTTAGTACTTCGCTCTCCCACTCCTTCCCTATACTATTAGCACTATTAAAGTGTCTGAATTCTCTAAAGGTAGCTTATTAGCTCTACTCTTTATATTTCCTATTATATATAGGTATCCTCTAATATATCTTCTCGTATACTTATAGGTTCAGTAGCTCGTCTTTAGTTCTATCGCGTTCTATTAGTCGAAAAGGCCTTATAATATTAAAATACCTATAATCTTTATAGTCGACGTCTACGTTAAATACTATACTATTTTGAATTTAAAGCCGGACGTATATAGTTAGGTAGGTACATAGCAGTTTCCTTAGATCTTCTTACTCCTATAACTATACTAGGTATATGCCGTTAGTAGGTAAACTATAGTAGGTAAGTATACTTAAGTGCTTACCGTTCTTATAGGCTAATAGTTATTGGATATTATTAGTAATTATACTAACATTAGGTGCCTAGGGCAATATTAGCTTACTATATTACCCTATAGCTCGACGCTACATCGACTTTATACTTATATAATTGCTTAACTTAATAATATAACCTAATCTTACTATTTCAAATATATTATAAAAGTTCTATTAGTATCCTAAAGCCTCCTCTAATCTAAGTACGTTAATATCTAATAATACCTATACCAATACTAAGTAGAACCCAAACTACTAAATGCGTTTATTACTACCTTTAACTAAATTTATACTATCCTATCTTTCGATAAACAACTTACTATAATAAGTTCGTCTAGAGTATAATTTAGTATGTTTATATACTAACACTAAGAATAAGGACTTATTTCTTATTTGGTATTAGGAAACGGATAATTATACTACCGGAATAAACGACTTTACTAAATTAGTTTAGCAATCTAACTTTAAGTTTATATAAAACCGACCGCCTTTTACTTAGGTCGCTAGAGTAGCTCTTCTTAGGTAATAGGTCGTTGTCTTCCTAAATATAAATTAATCTAACGTCCTTCTTTTATTCTACCTATACCTATCTTATAATACTTACCGGCTAAACTGTTTATCTCGCTTACGCTATATCTTAAGTTCTAACTTCTATCTACTATCTATAAACAATAAGTAGTACGACTAGTATTTCTCTTCTTATAATAGTACAAAGTTATAATTAGCCCTATATATACTAGTCTAGGAACTAGACGGAGGATAAGAGAGCTATATTAATAGTATCCGCTAGCTAGGCTTAGTAGATAGCAATAAAACAATACATAGCCTTCGCCTTTACCTTTGTCCTTAATCTTATCCTTATTCTTATCTATATCTTTATCTTCGTTCTCGCCCTAATCTTTGCCTTAGAAAGCTACTATAAAGATAGAGAAGGGTAATTCTACTATATTATATAGTCTTAATCTCTTATAAAACATATTAATAGAACGATCGAATATAAAGAAATAAACTAAGGGAGCTTCTAGACAACTTATAATAGGTAAATATTTAGATACTATATATAAGTAAGGTATATAGGCTATATAGCTGGATTAGAAGGGGCTAGACAGCCTAGTCCGCTTTTAGTAGGTCTAAGTTTTAGTAAAGTATAATTATAGATGCTCTATACCTTAAAACTATACTTAAATTATCTTTATAATAAAAAATTAATCTTGTATATAAAAGCTAGAGCTTCTAGAGGATTAGCTAAGTCCTTAACTAGGACCTATCTATATAGTCTAGCCTACATTCGGCTACGTCTAGATATAGAGAGGCGTATATAAAACTTTAAATAAGATTATTTCTACTTTTAGGTTTTTTATTAAAAAGGTCTCTTTAGTTCTATATTAGAGCTATAGATTCTACCTCGGATAAAACCTATTTCAATAGCTTAATCTATATTTAGCTAGGTCTAGATATTATAGAGGTAGATATAGGACCTTTAATTAAATTCTATATATTTTCTTATTCTTTCTTATTATTATAAGAGCTTTCGCCTAGTTTAAGATAGGCCTAGACAGCCTAGTCCGCTTTTAGTAGTATATAGACCCTAGAACGCGTATCTTCAGATATAAAGTACTCTATTTACGCGACTTATACTAAAAGTATATAAGATAAACAATGCCTCTTTATAGTAGAACGCTCTACTATATTATCTATATTAACTAGCTCTACTTACGATCTATAGGCTTAGACAAGTGCTAATTACAAACCCGAGAGATAATTTCTAGCGTAGAGAGGCACTAAAACCGGCTAGAAAACGTATTAGCCTATATATCCGGATTCTTAACTATGGATAGCCTATAGTATACTCTTTAACCTTAGAGCCCTTCTATCTTATTATAAACTAAACGGAACTACTAAACGATAGATACGATTGCCTAACTAAACTAGTATAGTGGATATCTCTAATACGGACTATACTACCTTATCTATAGAATCTACGTATTATAGTTCGACTATAATACTACTATTTACTATATTTACTTTATCTTTACTAACTCTAAATCCTAGTTATAGATCGATATTTACCGAGACAATCTCCTACCTCTAATTGTCTACTAACGAGATTAATAGATAGGACGGTATTAATACCTTAGAGAGCCTCTAGACTATAAAGCCTTTCGGTACGCTAAAGCGACCTCTACCTTATATAAATTAACAAAACAGGACAATATAGAATATCTAGTCTAGAAGGAAGCGATTTTACTATAGGTACTATATATAGCTATATTATATAGTCTCTAACTCCTATATAGTATATTAATACAATATATTAATAGTTAGTAGTAGATAGTACCTCGGGTATATTAACATTAACTTTAGTAGGTCTTCGCTACTAATTAAGGTTTATCGATAGAAGATAGCGCCTAGGACACATTAAGATTACCTAGATTTCCGCCCTTTGGAAGACCTATAGGATATAGATATTATAAGTAGCTTTAATAGTAATAGAAACTCCTAGGACGGAAAAGGCCCCTATATAGCTATACTATATATACGCGCAACTTCTCTTAGCTTCATAGACCTCTTTAGCGTGTAACTTGAAGTGATATTGTCCAACTTAACTCGAATAATAGAATACTAGGGTCCTAAAACCGTCTGAACCTCGTACTAGGTTCGCGGTAGAAACTCGTTCCTTAGGAGATCTCTCGAACTTGGTTCTACTTGCTTTAATGCAACCACGGTAGTATGAAAACACGACCATTACCATTGTTAATTACTACCTTGTATTAAGTAGTAAACACCCTTAACTACGTTAACTATAGTGCTTAAGATAACTACGAACAATTCAAGCATACCTCGGACCGTTCAACGTTCTACATTATCCGCAACAACAACTTAAGATAGACCTATGCCGTTCTTCGGCGCCGGAGTAGTCGAGCTACTACTAGAAGGCTTCAAACGAGCGAAAAATAGCGATGCTTCCCTGCCAAGCTCGCAAGACTTAGTAGACTCGTCCGGGAAGCCCACTTAAAGAAGTGCTTGCCCGATTGGTCGGACTACAATGCATAGAAGATGCGCGGCATCTCTACTTAATGCGCCGGATACAAACGTTCGTCGCTCCCAAGGGGAAGAATCGGTGTCCGCGCGATTGGAGAGCGCCGCCTTTATGCCAAGAACCTTTCTACCAAATTTGTTGCGTATTGCACAACCACCCACTACAACCCGAACTCACATGCTATTGGACCCAGCCGACGTCCACTATACAGTCTACTTATTACACGAATTACTACCTATCGCTAGTGCTTCCACGGCGGAAACGGCTGGGACTACCAAGACTACTATATATATACTTAGTCTAAAGAAGCACACCCTCCCCCTTCCGGCTTAGCCTATAGCTACGCTTCCTCTTATACTCCTAGAGCTAGGCAAACTAGCCCGTACTAGATAGTCTAGCTACATCTCGGTAAGTCTACCTAGGTTATATCCAGTCTATTATTAATTAAGCTTGCTAAGCCCTATAGAGTCTAACCGCGAGAAACAAGCATAAAAATCATACTTAAACACTAGTACTTAGTACCTTAGGCTAGTATTAGTAGCGTATAATCTTTACGCTAATAGTTGTAATATTCTTAGGAACCTCTAAAGGCATATATAAATCGTATAGCTAATAGCGCTCGACTATTTCTATTTATATTCTTATTATACGTAAGAATTGTTATCTTATAATAGATTTACTTTCTAGAAAGTAATCTTTAAGAATAGGTACTATAATAGGTAAGACCTAGAGATATATCCCTCCTTCTTTAATCCTACTATAGGCTATTTACTTTCTCCTAACTAGTCTTTAATACTCTTAAACCTCCTTATATTAATACGTATTGAAAATAAGCTAAATTCTAGATAGAATTAGGCGTTAATACTAATTTTAGACTAGTAGATTTCTTTTCCTAATCTAGACTAGTAGATTTCTAAACTAGAACTTAGTAGAAGATTCCACTTAGGAGAAGATTCTAGATGCACTATACCCAATTAGGAAGTGGTGCATGTCTAGTGCGTCCCAATTAGGACTAGCCCGAAATTAAACTAGAGAACGAACATTAAGAAATCTAGAAACTTCTCTCTTCTAATAGTTTCTCTATCCTTCTACTAGATTCGACTTCTATGTTATTAATTACGTATCTAATTGTTAATTACGTAATAGAAGAAGCTTCTAGATAGCTAGTAAAAGGGCATAAAAGGGTTAGAAAAGTCCGTAGAATTAGATAGACAAGTAATAACATAACTTCTATCTCTTTTACCCCCCTTAGCTATTACTTCCCTTTTTAATAATAATATATATTAGTAGCCTAGTAAGACCTATATGCTCCTAGTTCTCTATCCTAGTAGCACTACTAGTACCTATAAACTTTGTATCTAAATGTTTATTATACCTAGTCCTAGTTATTACTTTATAAAGATCTTTATCCTCTACTAGTAAATAGTTCTATACTACCTATCGCTATTTTAGGTATTATTAGTAGTTAATCCTTGGACTTATAGTATTACTACTATATAGGCAATATAGTATATAGACTAGTCTATTATACTATCTCTCTAGTATCGACTAGTGTTTAGCGCCTATAGCCTAGATTAGTAAGTAGCTAGATAGTTTATTGGAATAGAAGGTACTATATCTAGTAGTAGCTAGATTCTAGTAGAACTTTTTTTAACTACTAAAGATTACTACTAGGAGCCTTTATTTACCTTACTAACTCTTATAACGTTAATTACTTTAAGAATAAACTTCTAACTAGGATTATACCTTATAGTCTAGCCTCTTAAGAGTAGTTCTACTATAATTATTAGTATAGATAGGATAAGTAGGTAGGTATAATAGTTACTTTAATATATAAATATTAGCAAAATCGTTAATTATTAATTAGATTAATTATCTCTTAGATTAATTATTCTATATATAGTAGTAACTAGACTAAGGGTATTATCTCTAATAACTTCTACCTACTCTATAGGCCTATTCTATACTATAGCTATTATTTTTTAAGCTCTTCCTTTAGCCTTACCTTAAGTAGGCTCCGCTATTAGACTTTACCTTAAGGTCTACTAATATGATTAAACCGCGGTCGTATATATAGTTAGCTAGTATATAGTATATTATAGATAGATCTTAGCTTAATAGGTCTATATATCCGAGGTTCTAGAGCTAGAGCTAGAGCTAGGCATATAGTAAGATAGCTCTATCTAGGCTATAATTATAAAAGTTTCGAAGATAACTAATAGTATTAAAGGTAGGTAAATAGTAGCTTAGCTTAGGTTTAAGAAGATTTCGGCTATATTACTTTATCTTTAACTAAAGTAGTTACTTTCTACTTTATATAATTCGTATCTATTATACTAGTCTATTATAGTACGAGAATATAGGATATAGTAGAGTATAGTATAGGTATAATATCTATCCCTACTATATTACTATATTAGTCGACTACCTAGCTCTATACTTACTTTATTCGCGGTTAATCTACCTATAGCTAGGCTTAGACTATATCGATAATAATACCTTATCTTTAGTAGTAGCCGTATTTCCTCTAAGGAACTGTTAAAAGCACTAGTAAACTTATATATACTAATCCTATACAAACAAAACATCCACTCGAAGAATATACGTAAGACTTTTCCTCGCGCCCCATCGCATCGTGTAATTTCGAGCCCTTCCTAAGATCTCTATTATCTTATCTACCTCTCCTCCTAATAGCTTCATACTAATCCCTACTCTGCCAAGAACCGCTTCGCTCCCAAACTCGAACAGACATTCCTGGCGTAATTGACCGGCTAACAAACTCTCAAATCCGCCCCATTGCTCCGGGGAATTATCTGATATCGATAGTCCCCCCATCGCTTGCCCGGCTCGAGAAAGCCAGAGAAGTCGTGAGGATCCGGGCGACCAAGACCAGCGAACAGGAGGGCGGTTTCGAGAGAGCGTCCGGCGGCCGAGCATACTGGTTGCTAGATGGAGCAAGGCCCGGATTCTTCCCAGTGCCAGCTAGCGGCGCCGATAGTAAGATGCGTCCATTTCGGGGAGGATGGCGGTGGTGGTTGAGGCGGTAATAACGTGGCCAGTCTGGAAAAACTCCGTGTATCCCTCTACAGGACTGTCAATTCGGAGAGTGCGCACCGGGTCCGCCAGGATGAGGAGGAGGTTGTACGAGAGGACTAGTCGGAGGTTGTGCTCGAGGATGTACTGGAGGAGGGAGTATATGTCGGGTCGGCGGCACTGTCGTCGCTGTTGTCGCGGTCAAAGATGCTGTCCCAGTCCAATCCGCTCGATTCCGACGGGGTTGATAAGATGGGAGAGGTTCTCGCGGCCATTGCGCCGCCTTCTTCACCTTGTTCAGCGGATAGACAATGCGTGGATGCTGGTGGATTCGGAGCTGCGCCGCCGTCAACATGGACATTATCATCGACATCGACATCGACATCGACCTCGACCATCTGCTTTGGTCGTGCAAAGGGCATTGAAACCGGATCCGGCCCTGAAGACGGACAAAGCAAGGGACAAAGAAAAAGAAGAAACTAAACAAGGAGATGTGGAGATGATGTAGTCTCAGAACCTCATCCCACAACCGGTAAGCTGGAGCGACGTACGTTTTGGGACGGACATCGCAGCTTACGTCTCGGGGACACGTCGCTCGACAACGAAAGTGGCAGCGAGAGTCTGAAGGCTGAGACTAGAGATAATGTACTTGCACGTGCTGAGGTGTAGTAATGCCGACGCCCGAGAGAGGAGGTCGATGCAATGCCAAATTTTTTGCGTTGCATACCCAACTGGCATAGCAGTGGAAGTGGACTTTGCAAGTTGGTGTTTGGTCTGGTTCTGGTTTCGATTTCAAAAGTCCAATGGAACCAAAACACCGGGGGGGGGGGGGGGGGGGTAAAAAACCAGGGCCCGGCCCCCCCAAAAACCGCGGACGAGACGTCTATTGAAATATTAACTGGGAAAATTGCCCCACCAAATGTCTGTGA
>JALRMM010000103.1:0-83328 GCA_026122155.1 Zymoseptoria crescenta | reverse complement strand
CCTCCTCCCGCCTCCCCCCCCCCTCCCCCCCCCCCCCCCCCCCCCCCCCCCCCCCCCCCCCCCCCCCGCCCCCCCCCCCCCCCCCCAGACTAGCAGGGACCGGCCCGCGCCAATACCGCTGACGAGTCGTCTCTTGCTCTATTGACTGTGATACTTGGCCGTCGACATGTCTGTGATCCTCAAAAACACGGACAAATCGATCATGACAAGGTGTACAAAGTCCGCGATATCGTCGGAGGGACGAAAACAAAGTATCACGTCGATTGAAAAGTACGTGCCAACGCCAACGTGGGAGCCGAAAGACCACATCAACGAGCTCGCCGCCGAACGCTGGCTCAGGAAGCAGGCTGCTAAATCTGGGAAAGGCTTCAAAGACCGAACCAATCGGATCATGCAGAGTATGCACTGTATGCAGAGTACGTAGAGCATTTTCGCCAAAGAGGCCAATATTCGCTCAATGTTGTTAAGCTCTTCTCCCAGCACAATCGTTGCTTGACTGAATCTTGACCAGTGCAGCGGCTTGAGGCTTTCCATTGAGCTGGAGAGGGCGGCCACTTTGACACTTCGGCCGAAAGCCAGGGGTGTGGGAGCGTGTAGAAAGTTGCGATCGCTTGAGCGAATGACGGCGTGCTGGTTGATCGCCTACGGCGACTCGGAAGAGAGCGTGGGTCGCGGGACAGTGGGAGAGGGTACAAAGGTTGTTGCGTAGTCAACCGAGGAAAAGGTCTGGAGCTATGCTATACCGACTCGCACCTGGATCATCATCATGTACGCCTGCACCTATACGACCAAGCCCAGCTCGTTCATCAAGACTTCCTCCATCGACCTGCTCGTAGACATCAGCAACTGCTCACGCCGTTCCTGGCCGACAGCTAATTTACGACCAACTTCCGCAACTACGACGCCTCTCTTGTGGACACCTGCTTGGCCTCGCACATTCGCAGCAATTGCTTCATTCTCAATGGCACACAGTTATGCCTTTTCAACCTTGAAAACCCGGCGTTGGACTTTGCCATCGTTACAGGAAGATATGCACCCTCGGCATATAGCTAAAACATGTTAGCCACCGACGCTGCGAGAATCTTGCGGGAAAGGCATAAATACCGAGTCCTCCGGCAGGACTTCGTACTCTCGAGGCTGGAGGCGGCGTAGCATCCAGCACGGCGATGATTTGGCGTGATCCCTTAAAAAACTCAGCCGGTGGGGAGTCGTTCATGCAAGTGCAGGCATTGAATCCATGTTTTACGGCGGACTACAAGTCAAAGCTCATGGTTCGTCCAATCGACAGCACGCTTTCGACGGAAGATAATCGCGCTTGGTTCCTCGGCTTTTCATCGGAATCACCGATTCAACTGTTAAGGGATAGCGACAATGGTATCGAACATTGGCGTGCGTCGGAGTGACAGCGGAGACCGTATGTCATGCGGAAGACGATGTTGAGCAAGAATCTAGCAGAATGACGCTGTGGCCTATATAGCGTGGACACGTGGACTCCCGGGAGACGAGGTCTTGAGTACCGGTGGGAGTGCCTGCTGGTCCAGGAGTGCTTGTAATGCTGCGTTGCGCAAGAGCCCGAGATCGCTGCTTGCGCGATGAAAAGATTATCTGATCCGAGCCGAACTGCTGAGAGTTGTTGAATTGGTCCTGGTTGTCGAAGTGTTGAGAATTGTTAAACTGCTGTTCGGCGGTTTGACGACGAGACTGCCTTGGTGTGAATCTTTGACCACAGGAATTGCAATGAAACAGATGCTGTAGGAAGACGCCCATATTGAAGGCTGAGCGGGTTGAGTCGTGGCTGAAGTTGATGCACCACTTGGTCTCTGTGGCAGATTTAGTGTCAGTCCGTCCATCAGCACAGTACCTGCAGTTGTCGTCGTAAGCAGGGCGTTGGCAGTCGGGTTGTTTTCGTGGGTGCAGGCATTTGATACCTATCTCAGACCGTCGAGATGACTGCAGTCGGACCATCAGGTGGAGACGATCCGCAACGTCCTTCCAAACGCCATGCAGACGAGCCAGCCGATAAGCCAGTCCTGCCATTCGATCCCGAAAGAACATTCGACTCGGACCATGACGCCCAGCACCCTCGCATGATCAAACGCACCAACGGCCATTGGCACACAAAGGAGTACTACATCGACGTCGGTATCACAGCAAGCGTGTCCACTGGTGCGCAGCCTCCAATTCTTCGATCAGCCACGTCCTTGGAAAACAATCGCGCCAGGACCATTCATTGCATCCGTCCTTGCGTCAGCTCTTGCCAACCCAACGTCACCTCAAGAAGGAGCGGTGAAGCCGGCCCGAGCGACCTCAACCCCGACACTAGAGCATCGTGCAGCAGCTGTCACAGCGAGAGCCGACTGTGCGAAGAAGCGCGACCAGGTTTTGACACCTCGACACCTCCACCGGACCCAATTCACGGACAACTTCATCGCCGTCGTGCGTGAGCCCATGTTGTTGGCGTGGCTGCCCTTCCTCTCCTGCATAGCAGTCGTGCTACGCAAATCGCCGTGTTTGGGAGATCGGGGAGTTTCAGCAGCAGACAGTTCGACGTTTCATCTTCCGCGACGTAGTGAGCTGGTCCTTCGACGGAGGTTTGGCGGTCCATCTCTATAGAGGCCGCATGGCATCAGTAGACCTGTACAGTCAGAGGAAAGCGGATATAACAATAGTCAAGATTCTGACGGATCGATGGTGCTTGATTGGAATTCTAGCCGCGGATGATGAACAATTACGAGCTCCGTCAGGAATCGGGAAAAGACACGGCAATTGAACGAGGCGGTGGAATCCGACTCCTTCGAATTCAAAATTCTCTTCGATGAGTGCCGGTCCACAAGACCTCCGACGACAGCGATGACAAGGGATTCGACCCCGACGCAGCGATTCGGTCGAGCGGTGCCGAATTCGGCGCGCAGGATCCTTACATGTATGTGGATGCAAATCAGGCGAGCGAGAACATTCAGAACCTGCTCGAGGGTGCCTTCGACGACGAAGACGACAAGGGTGAGACCCGACTCAGAAGCCGTGCCACCAAGGTGGAGAAGAAGGAAAAAGAGGCAGACAGCCTTGCTGAAAGACTTGTTGAGTTGAGCATCAAGCAGCCGGAAGAGGAGGCTGAGCAGAAGGATGGGGAGGACGAGGAAGAAGAGGATGGTACAGACGATGGCATGACCGTCAAGCTGCTGCCGTAGCAAGGGGATGGTGTGTCCTGGATGATCGACAAGGAGATCGAGATCCGGAACTCACAACTTCTCCGCTAGAATACGGGATGTCAATGCGCTTCAAGTCCATGGGCCTTCAGACTGCGACATCAAAGCGAGCTTGACGTGAACAAGAAGTATCGAGATGCCTCGCTTCTCCGACAACGCAACCACCGCGCTCCGCCGTACGCTTGAGGCCATTTAACATTATGTTCTGTAGCAAGATATAAAGGCGGAGCTCTGTATATTTCAACCAGACCCGGCAAGGCGCCCATGCCTCATCGCCACGGTCGTAGGCAGGAGAATGAAAGGGGAACGTTTTGCTACCCGGATGCATCACTCGTGCGCTCTTTGCCTGGTGACCTGAAGTGTTATTCATCGCCCATACAGCATGCAGACAAACTCTCCTCGACGGACTCTCGGATACCTGTAGAAACGATTGGATTGTGGAGTTGCATAGTCACCTCATCACGACTGCGCTGCCGATCAGGGCATGCACACCTACCATCCACGGCTGGCTGGAGTTGGGACAGGATCTCCGGGAGGTAATATCCTTTTAGAACAGGAGGGAAAACCTGGAAACCAGAGCCAGCACCTGGTGGTCGACAAGCTCCTCGCCAACGGTGTTGTTCCTTGGCCGGGTTGAATCAATTCGGGGTGGAATGCAATTCTCGTGAGGGATGTCCGTCCGGTGGTCTTGGAAGTAGGGTCTCCATGACTGTTGAGTGCGGAATCTACAGACTTTGCTTCGTCCTGTGCAGTGCCAGTGGCAGAGAGTACGGGCGTGGGCTCGGAGAAGGAGGAGATGCCAGAGTTAAGCTATGGTGTGAGATTCTTCATAGCCTTGTGTGTGTGTAAAAACCAAGGAAAACAACCCCCGACCTCTTGTCTTCTCCCGGTTCCCAAGAGAAAGACATTATCTCACCCGTCCTCCTCCATGCCACCGCGCAACTCCATGGAAATACGCCTCGACAAAACAATTCACCCCATCCGCCACATCTCTCCCGGCGGCGGCGCCAGCGGCGACCCGTTCACTATCCGATGCCCTCTTACTCCCTACTATACGCAACCCGTCCATCAACCCCAACACCTTCGCCCGCATTCCCTCCGCCTCCAACCGCTTCTCTTCCTCCAGTGCCCGACTCTTCATTATCCTATCCTGGCCCTGGTCTCTCACCATGACCGTTAACTCCGCAATCACCCGCTCCATCTCACTGACTCCGCGGATCTGTTCCTGCAGCACAGTCGCCGGGAGGAGGAGGAGAAGGGCACCGCCTCCACCGCCGCCGCCGCTCTTCCCCACCGCCGCATCCTCGTCGATGGCGTTGAGAAACACCCGATGCAGCACCGCTACGCTTCTCAAATAGAGCGCCAACTCTGCGGTCGTCAAGTTGTGGTCGTCTCGCATCGCCGAGACGTGGTCCGACAAGGTCGTCCTTATCGCCATCACCCACCGCTCCCTCTGCGTCATCGAAGTCGGGGAGTCATCCCGCGCAGAAAACCCCGACCACCCGAGTCCCGTCGTTATCTCCACCGTGCTCCCACCACATTGAATGATATCCGCCGCCGCCGACGACGACAAGCACACCGTTCGCGCGCGGTGCTGTACGTCGCACAGGACGTGAATGTGGTTGAAGAAGTAGGCGAGCAGTAGGATAGCGAGGGCGAAGAGGGAACAGAGGAAGAAGGCTTGGTCTAGACGGTAGAGGAAGGCTTTGAAAGGGGCACTGGTGTGGTGGGGGTGGTTCTTGGCTCGCGGTGGGAAGTGGTGAGATGGTGGCGGGGATGAGGAAGATGGGTGGGCGGAGAAGACGTCGTCTGGATGGTGGGGCGGTAAAGGAGGAGGGCCGACGCTGGGAGACGGAGAGATAGGTCGGAAGCGGTGGCCATCCGGAACAGACTGGCGATGGCGTCGGGCAGCGGGCAGATTGGCAACTCCTCCCTCAAACGGCGCCATCTTGTTTAATATGGTCGCGGACACGACACGCTTGAGGTTCTGCTCAAGTTGGTACACCTTATTAGCATCTGGATGATCGCAAAGTGAACCGGAGAAAAGAATCAGCATACTTTGTTCTTGCTGTCGAGCGCTGCGGGAGATCTGCTGCCTTGGTCGTTGTTGTTCATGTCGTTGTAAGAAGGCGGGCCCTGACTATCGACGAGTCGAATAGGTGCGGGAAGCTGTCATTTGCATACCGTCAGTAATTGGAAAAACAAAAGCAACGCAAAACCCCTGGGACGAAGACATACTCGGAGCCCGGTGTCGACGGCGGCCCGAGACATGCCCGCCGTTCTCCGCGCGTACACCGTTCGACGACCAGAAGCTGCTGCAGAGCCAGGTCCATGGCCGACTTGCATCGTGCTGCATCTGCGAGGCGAAGAACTCCCGTCATGAGTAGCTGGTCAAGGTTGTAGGATGGGGAGGAAGAAAAGGAACGACTGACCTCTTCGCCGCCGCTGTTCGGAGACGAACTGCTCCGGAGGGACGCATTACCACTCTCTCCGACATGCTGGTGGTGCATGTCCTCCTCCTCCTCTTCAATTTCCGTCCCATCGCGCCGCCGCTCTCCTTGTTCTCGATTGACCTTTCCCCCCAATAAAAGAACATTCCGCACAACCTCGTCTTCAACTTCCTCCCCCCCCTCAGGCAAACCCTGCAGCATCGCTTTGAGCGTATCCAAGGATTTGTCGTAGTTGTGGTCATTGTCATCGTCGTGGTCGTCGTCAAGGTCGCGGTCGTCCTTTGTCGGCGAGGACGGGGTGCGAGGAGACGACAGCGATGCGCCAAGAGGAAGAGCAGTCATTGGTATCGCAGTCGTCGCGGTCGGAGGCGACGGACGGGACAGCATTGAGGGATGCGGTCCTTCTTCTTCTTCTTCTTCTTCTTCTTCTTCTCGTCTCTCCCGCTCTTTCGACTCGATAACCTCCTCCGTGCGGGTCAATGACTTGTCGTCGACGCTAGACGAGTGATGCATCTCGTCTTGTGAAGATGACGGAAGTGAAGTCCTCTCGGCGCTGATCTCGGCCGGTCGAGATGATGATGGAAGACGGACTTTTGGGGAAAGATGAGGAGAAGGAGAAGGAGAACGATATGGCGCGGCTTTATTTCTCGGCAGGGTGGTGTCCGCCCACTTGGAGGAAGTCGCAGCAGAAGAAGAGGAAGAGGAAGGAGATTCTCGGTCTGCCATTTTCTGCTCATGGCCAGGCGATGGAGCAAGAATAGTGGATGGTGATGAATTTCGAGCGAGTGTCAAAGCCAGGCGATAATGAGGAGGAGGAGGGGGAGGGAAGACTTTCGCTCGACGAAATGGGTCAGGGAAGGGGTTGGTGTTGAGTCGATGAGGTTGATGTTGTGGCAACTCGAGAAAATTGACGAAGTTGGAAAGAAGGGAAACGATGCTGGCGGGAGCGATGCTGGCGAGAACAACGCTGGCCGGAGGGTTGGTGATTCGGCAGAAAATTCCCCAGCGCTTGAGACGTCCGGCGTGAGTCGAGAATGTGCTCCCGTCTGTAGAAATCCCAAATCGGCCGAGTAGGCGAGGAATGCTCGCAATATCGTTGTTGCGAAGAAGTTGGAGTGGGAAGCGAGAAAGGCGACACGGATAAAAACCTAGTTGATGTTGATGGCTTGTTGTGAGTGTCAGACGGCACAAGGCCCGCTGATGTCTGCTCTCTCGGTCTCTTCCTCTTTCACCATCACCCAAAGAAAGGACATCGGCATGCGCTGTCGTGTTCAGCAAGCCTCTTCATCATCATCATCCATCCGCCATCCTGGGCTCCCTCTCAGTGTTTCAACACCACCCTTGCCGTAATTCAAGGCCCCTTCCCGTTCGTCGCCCCAGTCTCGTCCGTTGCCGAAATGAGAAATTCCCATTGGAAATGTCCGTGTCGTGGATTACGTCAAAGTGCTGCAGCCAGCCGTCTTAGCATTGCTCGACCTTCCGTGTGGCTAAGGTTGACGGTGATCAGCAGCCCTGCTGCTGTCGAACACGAGTTTGAGAGTCCTCGCGGGACGGAGCATGTCTCTCTCCCTCTCTTCAAGTTATCATCATTGTCGTCAAAAAGTCAAAACCGTCCGACTTCCACCTCCTCGCTGCACGCCCTCAAAAGGAAGGACCTTTGTCCCGACTGACGGTGACAGGCTAGAAGCAAAAAATCCAACTCAGCACACCCAAGCAGCTGGCACGAAATCAAAACTCATCATGCCCGATTCCTCCCATCCCTTCAAGTACCCCTCCCCTGCCGACTCCTCGTCCTCCGCCCCCTTTCCAATAACCCGCCGCTCCCAACGCCTCCAATCCCATCGCGGACGGAGCCGCCTCCGGCACCACGCAGGAGAAGGAGATGACGATGAAGATGAAGATGAAGAAGAAAAAGAAAAAGGAGAAGAGACAGAAGAAGAAGCAGAGCAGTACTACCTCGTCGGCAAACCATCGCGCGGAGAAAAAAGATCAAAGATGATTGCCAGTAATGGGGTGGACCATCCTCGTTCCCCTTCCCCATGCGCCTCCCGCTCCTCCAGCACGTCCTCCTCCTCCGCCCGCACAGTCGCTCGTCTCCAACGCCGCTGGGCCCTCCGAGATTGGAACGTCCTCCAGCTCCAACTTGGCGAGCTCTGGAAAGAAGTCCGGCGGCAAGACTGCGAGGGAGAGGAGGAGGATCAGGTGGAAGATGGTGAGGCGTGGAGGGAGGTGATGGATCAGGTCGCGGGACGGATGGAGGAGCTGGAAGGGAAGCTGGGGTTTGACACATCTTGCTCGCCTTCCCGGCCTGCGGAAAAGAAACCAACCGCCTGATCCATAGGGAGCGTCCTCGGCGTTGTCCTCCTCGACGTTGTGCTCCTCGGCGTTGTCCTCCTCGGCGTTGTCCTCCTCGGCGTTGTCCTCCTCGTCGTAGCTTGTGGTCTCGCAATGTCACGGCAGGACTACCGCAGCAGCACCACGGCCACCGTTCCTCTTCCTCCGTCGATGTGTCGTTTCCCTGCGGCAGCGCCCTTTTCGGCCTTGGACCTCGCTCGCGCCATCTCCGACCAATTGCCGATAGAACGAGGACTTGCACCGACTCCATAGATCCGGCCCGTTGGGGGATGTGTTGGAGAGAGCGACGGGGCAGGCGGAGGATTATGTGGTGGAATTTGATCGGATCGTGGAGGAGACGGTCATGGAGGAGGAGGAGTCCTTGTCGCGGGCGGGTCGCACGATAGTCGCTGGTACAGGAGGGAACGTTGGCGGAGATGCGGCAGCGGCGGCGACGGCGACGGCGACGGCGAGGACGATGGAGGATTGCGATCAGGTCTGGAAGATCAGGATGCTCAGAGTTGAAGGGGAGTTTGAACGGATGTCGCTGGTGTTGGCGGAGGTTTTGGATGGAATCGTGGAGAGGTTGAAGGATGCGGCGAAGAGGGCGATGGAGATGAAGATGCAAATGATGAACTGCCGAGAGGTGATGATGGAAGAATGATTTTCCGCGGCATATGCTTTGACTTCAAGTCCGGCGAAGGTATAAAAGTACCTTGATCCGACTGCATTCTATTCCAGGTTCCATTCTGTTGCATTTCAAATCACATGACCGTTTGCCCAAGACTAAAGCTATCCTCCATTCACCATCGAAACAGAACAGCCTCGGTGCTATTGTCTATGCGTACTTATTCCCCTTTGTGTCGCCAGAAATTCGAAAGAGCTCGCAACGACACTCTTGCTTGGCCATGCGCAATCGACTTCTTTTGCTGTTCCGCGCCCACTCATCTACGTGTGTTGGATGGGAAATATGCACGAGTTAGTTGATTCTTACCGGTAAGCGGTTGGGTGCTGATTCATCCAGCGAAGCGAGAAAGTCGAATGAAACATGCCAAAGGCGAAGACTGTTCACAATGTGGATCTCCGCGGAGCGACCAAAGCTTTTATCGAGATGCTCGTGGTGGCCTTCGAAAGATGACAATGACGGCTTCATCTGCGAAAGGATGGTCTGCTATAAGTGAGGATCCATGGGATTGCAGTGGTCGTCCTCGATGATCGGGCCTTTGGGAATACTGTCCATGGTCGACAGTCTTTGCATCTGTCTGTGACTTTGCTGTTCCTCCGCCAAGAGCGATCCTTCCTTTCGTGCTCCTCGTACGAATCTACCCATTCCGAGTCAGCCCGAGTCAGCTGCGGACGATCATGTCTCACACTCTTTAGCCTCACGGTAAGGCAGAACGAGTGCATATGTGGGCCGTTGTTGAAGCTGCCAGGCTTGACCGCCACGCAAGCACTCCGAGGGGAGAATGCTAGACTGGGGCAGGGCCGGGGAGAGGAGTTCCACAGTTCACGTGGTCCAACAGGATGGCCAGAGCACGCTTCGGGACTGGAGTTTTGCCAGACAGTACTGCCTTGCAATCAAGAATAACCGAACGGTTCGACGCAATTGCATCTTCGCACAGGCAGGCAGTCATGGACTACAGCAGCGGTATGATCCGCGAGCCCATCGGCAGGATCAAATCCACTTGAGCGCAAACTTCTCCTCGACGGCAACCTTGTGCCGCATTGGAAAGCGACGCATACTTCGGCCGGACGATATCACTCTGACCATCCATCGGCCGCCCTCCAACCCTGTCTCCGTTTCAGACCGGTGGATGTCGCTCTCGTCAGGCATCTCGTTGTCCTAACACGTTTTTTTGTATTATGTAAGAAAGTTGATGCCTTATATGTGCCTGATCCTCAAGCTCCACCCACCGCAAAAGACTAAGCGGACCCTATATATACAAGAAGGAAGGTAGCAGTGGTAGTGGACGGAAGGTGGTGGTGGTGGTAGAAGGAAGTAATGTCGGATTGGGAAATTTTTCAAAAGTCACGTGAAGGTCGAATTGTGGAGCGCCTGAGGAGGAGGCAGCTCCAACCATCTCAAGCATCATCCAGTACAATTCAAAACTCATCCCAACCCACCCCAAGCGCCTCTGATTCTCCCCGCAAAATGAATATCCTTCTGCACAATCGTCACACGTTTCGCCTGAATCGCGCAGGATTCGAGTCTTCGAACAAATGCACCAGTAACGCTTCGGCAGCTTCGGCAACGGTGCCCTTCAGCTTCTCCAGACCGCTAATGTCCTGCAACAGAATTGCCACCACCTGGATTCCATCAAGCTGGCCTACTTCTGCGACCATCTCCCGTGCGATGCTTTGGTCCGAAGTCTGATGCTTGTCCGTCAAACTAATAATCTGAATGACAGCATCGGTGCGCGCATCTGCCTCGTCTAGTCGACGTCAGTTTTTAGATCACATGTCATGCTGGGAAGACTTACGATCCAGCTGGGCGAAGACACTTGCCACAGAGTAGTAGGACGCTGCGAAGTCGGTGCACGCATCTATAGCTTGAGGTACAGATTGAACGTTATGTTCTAGTGTATTGCCCACTCTGAGGAGAATTCGTCGAGTGAGGTGGTGATGAAGGGGAGGAAGGGGGAAATTGTGAAGAGGTGGAGGGTTGTGCTACGGGTTTTGGTGGGGATGGGATGGGAGCCGACGTTAGCGTGGTAGCTTTTGGCTCTATTGGTGGAGGAGTCTAAGGGGAGGGAGGGAGCGGTGCTTTGGGCCGCGGGAGGAGTGGATGCGAATGAGGCGTGGGAGGTGTTGGTTGTGCGGAAGATTTTGGGCGTCAGTCAGAGTATTCCTTCGCACCTCCGCTCCCTGGATTCTGCATCAAAGCCTGCAATTCCGGCGTAGTGCCGCAAGCACCCACTCCCTCCTTCACTATCCTGTGAACATATCCCGGGTCCCAAACATGTTGACACATCGAGATCACCTCGTCCGTCAATTCCACGGTCCCTCCTAGCTTAACGGGATATGGAACGTCGTCAGGTCGAAAGCTTTGTGTTGGAAATTGATCGAACATTCACTTCACTTCGATTACGCAGCGCTAACGCAAGCCAACGTCTTGTGGAACGTTCTGGATACGGAAGTTGCACGTATAAAAAGCCGCTCGTTTTCCCTCAAGATGGCCAAGCAAGCAATCAACACTCGTTTTCCCAATAGTTATGAGCCCGGAAGCAGCGCAATACCGAAGCTGTATATCTCAGAACACCCCCGAATATTCGAGAACCCTCTGATCCCCGGATTTCGAAAGCCTACTAGACCGAAAGTAGACTCCGTAGCCCCGGATTCGAATTCGAGCCCAAACCTAAACGGGTAGTTTTCCGCAAACCCAAATTCGAATATTACCTCTTGACCCTACGAAGTAAATTCGATAATATTAATTTAACGTATAACTATACTATACTACGGCGCTGTACTAGCCTTTAGACTTAAAGTCTTATAGGACAAGACCGCGCGAATCTAACTATATTAAAATCGTAATAATACGATAGATAATTACTAAAATATCTACCTTCGAAATAGATTCCTTCGAAAAGAATAGATCGATCGCTAGGCTTCCTAAGCTAACTAAGGATAACTAGCTCGAGTAGAGCGACTTACTTAGGGATATCCTCGAATCGAAAGATCTACTCTTAGTAGTAGATAGATTCCCCTTAACATAAGCGACTAAAAGTAAGAAAGTAACTTTTCGAAAGAATAATACTAAAGCTAGATTTAAAAGGTTATTTAGTCTATATAATACCTCGCTACCTTATAAGATCTAAGGAAGAGATAGTATAGCTAGTAGATAAACAATCCTAACCTATAGGTATCCGTTACTTAGGAAGGTTTAATAGAATTCCTTAATAACCTCCTAGATAATCCGGATATACTAAAACTCGAATCCTTTAAGAAGTACCGTATAGTAGTATAGGGTAAGGATTAATTAGCTCGATCCTTTCTTATATATCTAGAGAGTATTAAAGCTTAGCTTCTACTTTTACTATCTAAGGAATAGTTACTCTATATATTTTACGTATAACTCTGTAAGGATATACCTACGACTTATACCGAACTCGTTTACTATCGTCTCGTATAGAAAAGAACATTAAGAATACTAAGGTACCTATTAGTATAGCTAGGTAACGCCCTATAGATCTACCTAGGACTCTAGTACTAAATCTATAGGGACCCCGTAGCGACTCTAGGGGACCTCCCTACTAAAGTAGCGGCAACTATAGTAGTAGAGGAAACCTAAGAGAAGGCGCTAGTCGTAGAGGAAATTAAGAAGGTAGTAGAGGTAGTTCTAACGCTTCTATACGGGCCCTAGATTCCTCTAGTGTTAGTTACTAGACATATAGAAAAGTAGGTTATATCTTAACGTTCTATCCTTAGAAAGGATAAGGTAGGAACCTAAACCGAGTACTAATTAGCTAGGGAAAAGCGTAGGCTTTGTTACTAGTATACTAAGTACAATAAAGCCGAAGCTAGTATAACCTATCGAGGCCGAGTAAAGGCCGAGTAAGTTATTAGCCGGTAAATCGACGTCGTACTCCCGTAAGGGAATTATATAGTTACTACTACGCTAGATATAGGGTCTTAGATTACCGTAATTAACTAGAAGTTCGCCGTCTTATATAATCTTAAACTAGTAGAAGCGGAACTTCTAAGTCTAGTATAGCTAAAAGACTAAAGTATACCTTATTATAGTATATACGACGTACCTATTAAGATAATAGACGGCGACAATATTACTAAGGAATATATAATCCTTATATATAGTATAGATAAAGAAGGTCCGGAGATACTTCTTAGATAATATACTAACTTAATAAACTACTACTTTAAGAGCTTAAAGCCGTTAATCTATAGGATTCGGTAGTATATATTATCGTTTTTATCCGTACCCTAGAGTATCTCCTTAATCCTTATACCTAGGCGCTCTTTATTATAGTTACTAAGATTATCCCTATATAGCCTTATTATAATCCCCTAAGTAGCGATCTAATACTCGAATAACCGGCTCGAGAGGTTAACCTATTTATTATCTTTTAGCTATACCCTTATAGCGCTATAGCTTAGGCCTAAGACGTAGAGTAGGAGCTCGATTTTATTATAGAGGTAGTTATAATTTAGCTATAGGCGTAGTATAGTAGTAGTATAAGATTAGGGTATATATACGTAAGAGTAAGGGTACGAGATTACGATAAGATTAGGGTATATATACGTAAGAGCGAGGGTACGAGATTATAGTAAGATTAGGGTATATACGCGTAAGGGTAAGGGCAAGGGTAGTAGGGATTTATATATATAAGGGCGGTAAGGACGTAATATTACGCTTGGCGACGGCAACAGTATAGTAACGGTATAGCGACGGTAGTATTATGTGTTAATTAAGCTATATTTAGTAATACTATTAAACAGCTAAATAGCTAAATACCTCGTAGTAGCGGAAACTAAGGATTAGGACGCTATCCTAAGGATAGCTTCTAGACTTAGTTCTAGACTATGCTATTCTTTAAGAACTTCTTTATCTAAAGTATAATCGACTAGTAGAGGGAGCATTCCGCGGCCGTAGGATAATTAGTAGTAAGTGCTACTCCTAGCCTCGTCGCAACGGTAGGTAGTAGCGGTAGTAGGTCGTTTATATTATATCTTAAGGCCTAGGAATTCGGTCGGAGATTTCCAACGAGTCTATCTCGCTATGTCTAGAACAATTCTTATACGGAAGAACTTAAATAAACCTATCTCTATTTTAGCCCTAAGGACTCTTAATAAAGCTTCTACTATATATCGTTATTACTCTAGCGTAATTTCCTTTTTGTTCTATAACTTCCTTTTTATTCTAGTATAACTTCCTTTTTGTTCTAACTAAGCTATAAGGATTCCGCGCTAAATTTTAAGCTAATAGGAGCGCTAGATTAGTTTTCGAGCCCAAGGGTCTAAAAAGCTTTAGGGCGATAAGGATGTTTATATACTACGTAATAACACTATTTCTTAAACTACGCCGTAGCAATATTTCGAATAGACGAGGTTAATCGTAGAGGTACGGTAAATATAGTAGTGGAGTCGGTTTGTTTACGTAGTTAAAACTACGCCTAGAATTAACTAGAATTGACCGTTAGTAGATAAACACCCTAAAGCCTCTACTAACACTAGAACAAAAACCCTCTAATACTAGAATAGAAACTAGAGATCTCTAATACTATTCTAAACGTCCTTAATTATAGCGTATCGAAATAGCGTATCGAAATAGCGTATCGAAATAGCGTATCGAAATAGCGTATCGAAATAGCGTATCGCTAGTATCGCTAGTATCGCTAGTATCGATTATATAGTTTAGCGATAGTCCCCTATCCTCTATAGACTAAGATCTCCTATTAGATATTATCGAGGGCACTTATCTTAACGACTAATAGGCTAATTAAGTCCGCGGTCGCCCTTATAGAGATGTTTAGCGTCTAAACTATAACGAGTAGGATCCGGAAATTAGTAACGATAAACTCGTAGGAGAGATAGCTAAGGATCCTAACGCTAATTCACGATATAAAAACGTCGATAATAAAGAGCTTAATCTAGAAGAGCCGGAGCTACTAGATCTTAAGTAGCGTAAGCGCGCACCTAGACGTTCGATTAGGGAGAAGTACGACGCTATAATAGATGCGATTAGTAAGATCCGTATAGGTAGGTTCGAGGCTATAATCCGAGAGTAGTACGTAGAGCTAGGAAGTGCAACATATCGTCGTCGTATATATAACCTATAAACCGTCCTTATTCGAGAGTAGCTAGTTAGCGCGAAGTAAATACGGTCTAAATTAAAGAGCTTAATTAATAAGCCCTTCTTCGACAAATACCTCCTAGAAAACAGTATAACTCTAGTTAAGCTTAACGATATCGATAGTATAATAAAGAAGTAGGTACTAATCTAGACTACATTGCTCGCCGATAACCTACTTCCGAACGCTTACTATAAGTAACTCGACTATATCGAGCGCGTTAAAGATAAGTATAACTTAATTGCTAAGCGTAGTATGCTCCTAACTACGAGTGTCGTACACTTAATCGCTAGGAACCGTGCTAACTAGATGCCGAGCGCTCTTAGTCTTCTACTTATTACTAGCGGCGTAAAGAGTTATCTAATTTTAGTCCTTAACCAACTAGGTATCGTTGTTAGCTTTAAGACCCTATAGAGCCTTTAAGATAAGATCGCCGAGGAGTAGCTAAAGGCATCGATCGTACTAGCGGTCTATTAGTAGATCTTCGTAGTATACGACAACTTCTACTAGTAGTAGAAGAAGAAAGAGTAGGTTATTAGTAACAAGAACGAGCAAGTTAATATAACTACCTCGCGCATTAGATACTATAAGTACATCCCTAAGAACATTAATAAGGGCATAGTCGACTAGAAGATTCCTCTATCTACGATTCGCATTATCGACAACCTAGCTAGTAAGGATACGATAAATACTATCTTAAAGAAGCCTAAGCTATCCGTTTAGAATTTAGCTAAGGAGGCGGTCGGAGGTAGCGATCTAGTAGGTAGCGATCTAGTAGTTAAAGATCTAGCGATAAACATTACGCCGGACAAGGTAACGGCTCTATATTACCTAGATTAAGCTATTATATACGCGGTCGGCGAGGATATTATCGACGGTCTCTTTAGCGGCAGTAGAGTATATTGCCCTAAGTAGCTAGTCCTAGACGAGCTCGATTACGAGCTAGCTAAGTCCCTCTCTCTACTAGTGTCTATGCATAATAAGGGTATATTAAAAGGTACATACGCCGTCTACGACAATATCTAGCTATACTTCCTTAAGTTCGTAAAGGAAGACTTTAAGGCTAAGAAGAGTAGCCGACTCTAGTTAATCCACGGCGATTAGATAACGATCGAACGCGCGCGTACGGTAATAAGGGAGATAGTAGAAAGCGAGCTACTATACGATAGGAAGGACTAGATATTGCCGATCCCTACGTAGATCTATATTAAGATAAACAACCTCTAGACTATAATGCGTACCTACTAGAGCAACAATAAGGCCGGCTAGCTACTCGGTTACACCCTCGTTAGCAACGTTAAGTACTTTAGTATAAGTAGCATTACTACTCCGAAGAACCCTAAGTTCTTCCTTATATAGAGCTTAGTTAAGCAAGGCTTCCGTTTAAGGAACTTAGCTCTATTTATTTAGGAGTTGAAGGATCGTCGTCTTCTTAAGCTACGCGCTACTTAAGAAGCTAAAGTCGATCTAATTAAGAGGTCGGTGGAGGCACTAACTCCGGAGTAGTATCTCGACATCCTAGAGTGCATTTATAACAAGGTATATACCGCGGAGGCTTAGTCTAGAGTGCATAACTTATTGCTAGCTCTAGCTCTAGCTCTAGCTCTAGCTCTAGCTCCGGACGTAGAGGATCTAAACTATCTAGTCGAGCTAGCTAATCTAGTGTTTATAACGTAGTATAGACTCCTCTAGGAGATTAAGCTATTCCTTATAGTCGACCTAGCTATACGTAACGAGGACATTAGCTATATACGCCGCCTCGTCGATTGCCTTACTATCTCGTTCCTTAGTATAGGCTAGAGCAACTATAGTAGGGAAATAATCTACCTACGATAGTTGCTTAGTAAGGCCTTAGATCTAAAGCTATAGACGGGCATCCTCGTATTAAGTGTAATAAACTAGTCCGGCTAGCGTAGAAAGGTAGTAGCTACGGATAAGATGCTCGAGCTAGATAACATAGACTATAACTATAATATTAAGCAGTATAGCAACTATACGCACACCCTAGTATAGACATTTAAGCGAGTTAGCCTAATACGTAAGTGCTCGCATATGTTAAATAGCATGTTCGGTACGATTAGTGCGGCCTCTACGACGTATTATACCGAGAAAGATAGCTCTTAAGATATAATCCTCTACGCCGGTATACTATATAAGAATAGCCTATCGCGTATCTAGCCTAGACGTAAAGGTAACCTCTCCGACGATATCTAAGTAGCTAGTATTACTCTACTATTACCTAAGGTATAGGATTTTAATGCTACTAACTAGCGTTTCGCTCGGGGAGTAACTAGTATTATAGCGTATTACGACGGAGAGCTAGAGGATCTTAGTAACTTCGGTTAGCCGGAGGGCGATATAGGTAATAATAAGTAGGTTACGAGGCACGATAATAAGGATATAGCCGACTTTAAGGGCTTCGATAAGATAGTTAGTAGTGCTAGAGACGCTAGGGATAATAGTAGCCCGGCTAAGAGTAGCGCGTTCTAGTTAAATAATAGCTCTACGAGTAGAGAGTAGTACGCGGTTTAAGGACGTTCGTTAGAATAATAGGCGTTAGATAGCGATTCTAAATTTTAGCGTCCTTTTAATATACCTCTTACCTATACGTACTAGAATAATAACCTCGCTCGTACTAGAGTAATAACCTCGTACTAGAGTAATAACCTCGCTCGTACTAGAATAATAACCTCGCTCGTACTAGAATAATAACCTTAGGCTAAAACTAGGTAATAGAGTAAAGCGGAATCCGGTTAGAGGGTAAAGTAATATATTAGCTATTATAAGGTTTTTAATAATAGGAAGGAAGTAAGTTGTCTAGTGTTAAAACTTCGTCGTCTAGTCTATTATCTTCTCTTCTTCTTCGTCCTTACGTATAATAATAGTAGTAGTTATAGTAATAGTAATAGTACTACCGCCGGCGTTTTTTTTTCCCTTTTTGTTGTCTATCTATACCTATTAAAGGCATTACTACTACTACTACTATTATTATTATTATTAGCCTTCGCTACGCTATCTCTACTATATCCCGCCTCGCTACCTATTAGGTATACTAACTCTTCCTATTCGTTTCGAGCTCGAGCGCTAGTCGCTCTACTACTAGTATTACTAAGTAAGTCTAGTCTAGTCTAGTCTAGTCTAGTCTAGCTATAGTCGTCCGATTTAGTAGCTAACTTCTATATAGGCGCGAGAAAGCTAACTACCTCTCCGCCCTTACTACTACTATCTCCTATATACATGCCTTATATTATAAGTACTACCTCCGCCTCGCTCGCCTTATCCGCCTCTATACTACTCGTAGCTATAATATAGTCCCTCCTTTAGTCCCTTCCTTCTCCTTCGCTCCGCTAGTTACTATACTCTCTAACTATAATATCTACCTCGGCGATAATAACAACGATAATACTAGCTTTACTAGCTTCCCTACTAGCGACTCGCCCTCTTCTTCTTCCTCGTTATAAGTCTATATCTAATCTTCGAAAGAAATAGTCGATAGTCGCTAACTTATAGAATAGACCTCCTACTACCCCTACTACCTCTACCTCTATTAGCCGGCCTATTAGTAGTAGCCGTGCCCGGCTCTACGAGCTAACGGACCTTATAGCGTATTATACTAAATATATTATTAAGAAGGGAGAGTAGGCGGAGGTTAAACCAGTATAGTAGCGAAAGCTCTTATATATTGCCTATCTCAAAGAGGGTACTACTAGTATCGCGCGTACGCCGTAGCTATACTCTAAATATAGGGCTAGAATTGCTCGGGGTTTAGTAACCCTATACCGTATATATACCGCTACCGAGGTAGCTTAGTTTAATAAGTGTTTAGGTACTAGGAAATATACTCGCTACCGCTTCCGCGGCGATATTTAATACATTTAAGTAGTAGTAGTAGTAGTAGTAGTAGTAGCAATAATAGTAGAATAGGGTTCGGCGTTTAGCGTTTAGTAATATAATCTTAATCCTCGTTCTAAGTACCTTAATCGTAGAACAATAAGTCCGAATTAGCATTGCCTTATAAATGCCTTAAATCGCTTTACTCTTAGAATAATAAGTCTAAACCCGGTTAGCTCGTATAATCGTATATACTAGAATAATAAGGAGAAGCTAGAACAATAACTCTAGTTATCGACAATAGTAGCTATATTCGATAATACGATAGGATTGCTTTAGCTAGTATATATTATATACTTCCTTCTTCTTTTTCTTCTTCTCTTCCTCGTTAAGTACTATTATAAGCTTCGCTGCTATTACTAATACTAATATATCGCACCCTTCCCTCCCCTTCGAAGAAGTCGACCTAGACGCGTTACTAGACAACGTCGCCGCTTACGCTAATTAAGAACAACCGCGTATTACTATGCCTATCTAGCGCCCTTCTTTACTTTCTTCCTCGCCGGCACTATTAATACTACTACTACTACTAAGAGCTACTACTCCGGCCTCTAGCCGTCTTTCTACTCTATACTATCCTACTCTACGTTACCGTAGTAGCCTACTACTACCCTCCTCCGATCTATTCGAATTCGTAGATAAAGAAGAAGAAGAAGCCGATATATTGCTCTCCGCTCCGCCGCCTTCTTAAGCTCTAGCTTCTATACCTTAATAGTAGCAATAATAACAATAGTAGCTATAGTAAGACCGTAGCCGTAGCCGGCCTACTAGCGCTAGCTCTATAGAGCTATACTAGCTATAAGAAACTAGTAAGTAGTAGACGAAGTAGGTAGATTAAGTCGGCTAGAATAATATAAAGCTAGCTAAATAAAGGAAGATCTCGGCTATAGCGAGGATTAAGGAGCTACTATAGTATAGCACTACTCGGACTCTAGCCTATAAGAAGTGTGTTTTAAGAGAGTAGCGTAGTAGTAATAGCCTATATAAGGTATATATATATAAGGCTGCCGGTCTGTTTAAGAAGGGTAAGGCGTCGGTTAAGTGCTAACGCTATTACGTTAGTAGAGAGGTATACGAGTAGTAGGTAGCTTTCTTAATTAATTCGGTATTATAGTATCTTTAATCTTGAAATCTCTAGTCTATCTATATTCCACCCCTCTAACTTTTTATCCTAATACGATCCTACGGGTGTTTTTTATCCTAACGCGAATATAGAGGTCTAGCATTTTTTGTCCTAACACGATCGGTCGGCTAGATCGCTTAGGGCTCGTAGATTCGAGGATTCGTGTTATATTCGGTATAGCTAGTATAATCGGTAAGGGCTAGCATTTTTTATCCTAACGCGATTAGCGATTCGTATTAGGACAATAAATCGAGAGATTAGTAGAGGGAGCGGATATAGTTATAAAGAAGATAAAGTAGTATTTACTAGACAACAATAGTAGGAGTGTTTAGGGCGTAATAAGATATACGCGCGTATAGAGGGGGTTAAACGTAGGTAGAGGTAGCCCCGGCTAGCTTCCTACCCGAGTTATCCTATTAACGTATACTCGATAATATCTTTCGTTATAATAGTATTAATATTAATATTTAACTATTACGATAATTATACGACTCCTTTAATACCGAGAGCTAATACGACCGAGCTAATACGACCGAGCTAATACGACCGAGATCTTAGAATAATAAGTCGACTTTACTAGAACAATAAGTCGACTCTACTAGAACAACAATAATAAGCGCGACTACGGTCTAGTTTTATTAGAAGAGGTAGGGCAACAAGGCGTTTACGTCGAATAGTATATATACGATTAAGCGGCGACGTCTAGTAAACCTAGAACGAAAAGTCCTACTACTAGAACAAAAAGTCCTACTACTAGAACAATAAGTCGTAGAGCTATTATTTACGCAATTAGGAGATAGGAAACGAGGGTAGAGGACAACTTAATAATAAGAACTATAGAGGATCCTACGATATATATATAGTCTATCCTTCGACGCCTGAGTACTACTATCTCTACTATAACTATTATCTACTACTATTTAACGCCTTAGAGAACTATCGCGGTTAACACTATATAGGTTCTTCTTAGTAAAGGAGATTCTACGACTACTACGGCGACTCTAAGTATGCACCGTCTATAATAGAGCCTATATCTACTCCCCGGTATTAATCTTATTATCTATAAGCCTCGCTAGTAAGATAGTACGTTAACGAGTAGCCGTCGCCGCCTACTTTTCTTCTTCGTATATACGCTTTAGCGTACCTATTAGTCCTGTTCCGGTTACTAGGGGTAGAGCTAGAGCTAGAGCTAGAGCTAGAGCTAGAGCTAGAGCTAGAGCTGGACTAGTAAGGACACTAGTAATACTGCCTATCTAAGTAGCTACTAGTCTAGAAGATCGCTACGATTATAACTACGAGCGGAGGGATGCCTTAATACGTAAGGCGTTAGCGTACTATAACTTCTCGATACTAGTCTAGTTCCTCTTTCGGCGTACGGTAGTAGCCTCCCTAGACGAGCCTATAGTACCGACTCCTCGTTCTATAGTACTAGTAGTAGTAGTAGCGGTAGTAGTAACAAACCGCTTAGTTACCTTCTTCGCCTTATTCTCCTTCTATTTCTTCTCTCGTACTAACTCCTAAGTAGCTCCCTACGCTAGATATACGCGCGGGCCTATAGTATTAAGATATATAACGAGCTCCGTAATATCCTCCTACTTCTCCTAAGCCTAGAGCTAAGGAACCTACTCCTTAACATTCTTATCCGAGAAACCCGCGACCTAGCCTCCGTCTATATTCGAGAATAGATTATATAGCTAGTACTATACGCTATACGGTATATAGTACTCTAGAGGAACTATAAACTTAAGGAGACGATAGTTTAACATCGATAGAGTCTTCTTCTATGCCTACTCTACGATTATCTCTAGCGCTATACTATAGCGAGTACCGGCCGATAGCTTACTCGACTACTTTAGGCCTAGTAGTAGCCTTAATTCGAATTTATACTCCTCCTCGAGCTCGGAGTTATTATAGAAGTTATAGTAGTGCTCGTAGGGAATAGGCTCCTAGAAGTACTAGCTCTTACCCTCGCCGAGATACTCGTTAATCTTCTTACGAAAGTAGCTACTAGTATTATTATTATAATAGTAGTTGTTAACGATAAGGCGAAAGATCTTTAGGTACTTCTTATACTTAGAAACCTCCGCCTTAGTAAAGAATAGTCTACTATCCTATCCGAGGGTAGGCTAACTAGCTAGCGCTCTATTATCTACATTCCGCTTAGCTTTAGACTTACTTCCGACTTCCTCGCCTAGATTTATCTTATTGCCCTCTATAGTGCTCTACAACTTATAAAGACGCGAGCTTAGCTAGATTATACGCGTACGGCGGCTTCGAGGAGACGGTATAGCTAGTACTAGTGCTCCTACTAATAGCGCATTCGGATTAACGTATAGGATAATCGAGGTGCCCTCTAATCCTAGACGTAGATACTTCTAACTATCGTCGAGCTTATATAGAATAAATAAGATACCGATGCTATATACCTTCTTACTAAGAGCATTAATAACCTTAATACGCTAGCTACGGCCGAGACGCTATATATAGTCCTTAATGCTCTTAGTAATAGGGATCCCGACCTAGATTATATACTTAATATCTAGTATATTTATACTAGTGCTAATAGCAGTAGTGCTACCTATAATACGGATCTAAGACTATTAGCCGAGCTTCTTAAACTCTTCGTATTGCTTATCCTAGTTATACTTTGCTATATACGTAGTATAGAACTAGACGATCTTGTCGACATTATAGCTACTACTCCTATCGTTAGTATATCGGTTCTCGATATACTCTTAATCCTTAGTTATCGCTACTAGCTACACGCGGACAATAACATAGAACTTACTAACCTTACTTCGACTATTAATAAAGACGAGCGCTTTATTAATGTTCTATAGTGTTGCTTTACTATCCGCGTCGACCGCCTTTCGTAAGAGGAAGTATAGGAAGTCGTATCTAGCGTTCTTCGGTAGGATAGTCTTAATAAGATAGGTAGTGTTAGGACGATTAATACTACTACGAATAATACGAGTATAGAAGGGCTCGTTACCGACACTACGTAAACTAATGCCCTCGTTACTAAGTAAGAACTCCTCGGTCTCCTTCGAAATCGTAGCGGAGTAGACTAATATTAGAGTGTTAGTATATAGAATTATACGTAGACCGCTAATCTAGGTATACTCCTTACGAAACGTCTACTATATATAAGCTAGATAAGCCTCGTCGATAACGAGTAAGCCGATCTTATTACGTATATGCTTAATTAAATCGCGGAAGTTTAGCTCGGAAGTAGTCTTAGGACTAAGGATCTAGTACGTACGATCGCTATACTCGAGCTCTTCGAGCTAGTTCGGGTTAGCTTCCTTGTTCTCCTTAGTAATATTAATCGGTCGAATAAGGCCGCCGCTCGATAAAGCTCCTACGATATACTATAGATTATCGGCATATTTTTACTAATGCGATTAAGAGGTATAATCTATATTATAATTAAGCCGGTTAGGATAGTCGTAGCCTAAAACTAAAGGCTCTTACCCTCGCCGGTACGCACAATATTAAGGACGTCGTATTGCCCGAAGATAATCGTATTAATAACATCGATCTAGATATCCTTTAGCTAGAAGTCCTTAGTCGGATGTAATAGCTTAAGGACCTTTACTAGCCCTACGACGACGATATCTCGCTAAGCGCTAATAGCTTAAGGGTAACAACCGACGTTATATACTAGCTACTAAACCTACTCGATCGATATATATAGAACTAACGTATACTACGCTCGAAAGTACGCTTCGTAATCGTAAGGATAATTAGGTAGTAGTACTAGTAGGCATTCGAATTAAGGGCGCTCTCGAGTAATTGCTCCGCGAATATAAGGAGGTAGTAGTAGTGCTACTATATACTTATTATATACAGCCTACTTAGTATTACGCTCGTCCTTTCTAGGGTAGAAATTAATGCGCTCGGTGTCGTACCTAGCGCTATACTTATACTACTTTAGCTCGGTATCGACCTTATCGCCGTAGACCTCTTCTTTATAATATAAACACTCCCTATTACTAGTCGTAGACTCCTACGTCTTATTCCTCGATAGCCGGTATTAGATATAGTCGAAGTATAGCAGCTATTATACTAGACGAATAAGGGAGGGGCATAGAGGCAGTATATAGTCGCTATACTTATCCTACTCGGCATTCGTCTAATTCTTATTACGGAAGAAGTTAATACGCTCTATAGGGTATATACTACGCTTATACTACTTAATCTCGGTGTCGAGGAACTAACTAACGAAGTTACTATTATACTAGATATACTAATCCTTAGTCTCGCCCTTATTTACGTTAGCTCTTAGATACCTATACTTAATATAGTCGAAGTAGAGACGCTCGCTAGTAGGTAGATCTAGTAGGTCGCCTAATTGCTATATACTACCTATAATAGTATCGATTCCTTAAGGAGTCTATATAGGTTATTATCTAGTTATCGCACCTCTACTACTAGACTCTTCTTCCTCGGTGCTACTTATACGTATATCCTACTACTACTACTACTACTACTACTACTACTACTACTGCTATACTATTTGCTACATTACCTACTACTCTTCTAGTATTACGAACATCGCCTTAACCCCTCCTTAATACTAGTTATAGTATACGCTAGTCGACCTCTAGCAACGAGGCTACCCTTCTAGTATATCTAATACTCCGCCTCGTACGCCTCTTTATCTATATAGACTACCTCGTCTACGTAGACTACCTCCTTCTTCTAGACCTTCCTCTACTAGACTACCTATATTGCTATCGAAGTACTTAGCCGCTCGTAAGCTACGGTTTCTACTACGCCTACGCCCTTTACGTTATAGTCGTCCTCTAGCTCCTTTAGCTATAGCGTAGTATATTAGGGTATATCTTAGTATACGAGTAATAGATATTAGTATTAGTGTCGGTATATTAAGAGAGAGAGAGAGGTCCTTTGGACTGCACTATTTAATAAAGAAGAACGGGTTCTATAGCTATATAGATAGACGGACGGCAATTTATATTAGAATAGAAATAGTTAGCTTAATTTACGTTAGAACAAAAATAGTCGGATTAATAAGTAAATACTTAAAGGTGCTCGAGCGTATAATTACGGTTATAACGTATATCTTAGTTTACTCTAGGGGTGTTATTTATAGTCGATTCTAGTATATAATCGGATATCTATTAGCGTAATGTTCTAGTATAAAATAGACGTTTTCGATTTGCTAGAACTAACTAGTTAAGCTCTTAGTATATAGACTTGAATAATATAATCTTCTCTATATTTCGTAGATGTAGAAACTCTAGATTTCCGCTATCTAGTATAGTTATTTTACTATATAAATCTATATACTAGTAGTAGGTACCCCGTAATACTCCAAACGTCCTTTAGGCCCTAAAGCACCTTAGGCGCCCTATAGAGAGACCTCTAGCCCCTTATACTATTGTAGTTAGCTTAAATAGTACCTACCTTAATATATATCGAACGTAGAAGTAGTATCGGCTACGTAGTAGTAGCGCTGTTATTAAGAAGAAGTTACGAATCCGATAAAGCCGAAAGCGGTATATAGCTGACGTCACTTTAGAACAATAAGTCGCTTACGTCAGAACAATAACCTTAGGCACCAGAACAAAAAGGTCTTCTCGGAGGAGCGCCTGGTAGGAGGTAGGAACAAACCTACCTTACTTGTTCCCGTCCACTTCATCATTCCACTTCACTTCATCTCGCTCCTTCTTCTTCATTTCAATGACTTCATCTCTACACCGCACCCACCATGAACCACCACTCCAGTCCTCGGCCGCCGAATGACATTGACCACCACGCCACTAGAACTACCACAACCACCACGCCGAACCGGACCGACCAAACAACCCAACCGTCTCCTCCTCCTCCTCCGCTGCCGCCACCCCCAAGATGACCAAAGACGAAGCACTCGCCGAAGTCGATCGCCTTCAAGCGGAGAGGAAGAGGACTACAAGTCTCCTTCGATCGAGGAATGCGAACAAATAATTGGCCTGTTGAATTCGGAACTAGGTGCCGGCGAATCTCCAGCTTCGTCGTCGTCGTCGTCGTCGAGAGGGAAGAAGAATGCGGCTTCGGCGAGCAAGAGCAAGGACGTCGAAGATTTGAGCTACCAGGATCAGAGACCTACTTTTACCGCGCAACCACCACCTCTACCGCCGCCGCCGCCGCAGTACCTACAGTACCAACAACAACAATACTACGCATCTGAACCTCAGCAGCCTTTATACCCTCCCTACGACGACCATCAGAACCAACATCAAACTCCAACATCAAACTCCAACATCAAACTCGGGCACAGCAAGAGCGACATCAGCAACTACAACACCAGCAACAACAACAACAACAACAACAACATTGGGATCTTAACGAGAGAGACGTGCTCATCGCCCACCTTTCCGTGATGTGCGGCACGCTTGTCAACTCATTTGTTACCTTATTCAAGTGACTGTTGTGGTTGGTCCATTTGTGCTGACGGTTGGTCCTGGTGGGCGGGAGATTTCTATGGTGGGTGTATTCCTTGCTCCAGGGGGATAAAGATGATGGAGAGAGTGGTAATTATGGCGGTGGTGTTCGAGGCAGAGATGATGGTGATAAAGGGAGGACGGAGGAGGTCCAAGAGGAGAGGAAGAAAGGAGAGGAAGATGGCTGGTCGAAGAAGTGGCCGAAGCATATTAACAACCATGTCCTCCTCAACGACCAGGACAGTCCCCAAAAAGTCTCCATCTCCTCAAGACGCCACTGCCTCGTCTATGGATCAACACGACAGACACCCTCCCTCCTCGGCCGCGGCTCCGGTGCGACAGCTAAAACCAACTCCTTCAGCTACGCTGCCTGCCTCGGGTCGGCCGCCGCCACCACCACCACCTCCTTCTCATCGCCCACCTCCTTCTCGACGATTGGCCTGCTCACGAATCTCCATCGCCGCAGCGGCGATCTTGCCCCTTCTTAGCATTCTCCTCCTCCCGCTTTTCTTCCGGCCTCCACCTCCTCACAATTACAACTCCCCAATCGACACTCTCCTCGACGCCACTAACCACACCTCCGCCGCGCTAGAACTTCCAACGGAAACCACGAGTCGCAAGGCCGATTCTCACGTATTTGCCTGCAGGATAATAGAGGCCGCGGTGGAGACTATTGCGGAGCCACGGAAGCATGCCGCGTTTCAGCAAGCTTTCGCCAGGGAGGGATGGGGATGTCCGGATACCACAGACTCGACCAAGACCAAGGCCGCGGACGAGAAGCACACGGATCTGGGCGTGGCGTTGGCGGGTGAATTGTGGTACGTCTTTGTTGTATTGTTATCCCCCTTGCCAAAAAGACTGACGCGCCAAATTTCTTCAATACAGGAACATGACCACACTCCTTAACCGCTCTTCCACCACTTCCTAGCTCGGCGCCGCAGAGTTGAAATACAACGCGGCTCGGATCCAGAAAGCCGCTCGTCGGTCCAAGATGTGTCGTCTCCCTCTCCAACTCCGCGCCGGACTACCACCCCGCCCGACCGCCGATTATTTCTGGACCTCACCACCATCCTTCCCCGCGACCACTAGCGAATCCGCAGCCTTGAACTATGAGCTCGCCCACTTCAACACTACGCTCCTATCCCTCGTCACCTCCCAGGCCGACACTTTCGCTCAATTGGAAGAAGTGGGCAGGCGGTTTTTGGTCCGCCGAGAGGATTGGATCGCCAATGCCGGCACCGAGCGAGTGACTTGGGACCGCGGTTTACAGGACCGCGGTTTACACTTGATGGAGGATGTGAAAGTGTTGTGTCAGCAGTTTGCCCGGGAGGAGGACGTCGTGCTCCCTCGCAAGGTGGGTCATGCTAACGCCGCTGCTAATCGCTCGGGCCGAGAGGAGAAAATGAGGGCGCCCATAGAGAAGCCCCACGCGCAGGGACGGAGGAAGCGGAAAACGAAGGAGAGGTACCAGCAACGCGATCTTCCACTGTATATAAGGGCGCATGAGGTGTTTGTATGGGCAAGAGGGCTGTTGAAGGACGTTGCAGTGGAAAAGGGAAAGAGGCAGCTGGGAAGGCGCGGTGGTGGTGGTGGTGGTGGGATGGGAGGCGATGATGGGTTCGATTGGATCGCGCCGTCGACGACGCGCTGGGAGAGAGGAGGTGGATGGTCGTGGTGGCGGTGGTGGTCCGAGGCTGAAGGGAATGGGAATGTGTTTTGAACGTTCAAGTATGCACATCACCCACTGACTCACTGCAGATCTGGCAGGCCCGCTCTACGCTATGTTTTGTCCCCGACCTACTAATAACAGTATTATTGGCGTATGGCATGTTGAGCCTCCTCCGTCGTGTGTTTTGGGAGAGGACACATTTTGAATGGCATAATCTGGGGCTTGCGAATCAAGACGCACATGCAAGACTTTGGTCGGGTCTCGCAGCTGCTTCACCAGCAGGAGCGTGAGTATGACATCTCCAAGACACCCCAAGTCTTGTTAAACCCTCCGCATCGAGATGTGATAGTTTGCCCGCAGGGATGCACTCGTCTAGAAACGAAGATTTGGACTGGCATCAGCAATCTCAACAACCAGCAGCAATCATGCTGCACAATCATATCTCAGCGGCAAGTGTGGTCGATACCTTACACGACGATTATTTCCCTTTTCTTTCCCGTCAAGCACTCTTTCTTCCAAGACATCCGTCTCGCAGCGAGTACGCTCTGCCATAGACTAACGAACGACCTTGGACAACACCAGGCCGAACATTGCAAGCCTTGCCGTCGTGCAAAGAAACGAACGTATGTTGGGGAGGCGGTCCGTTGATGGCTCTGCGATCTCCATTAAGCTGACTACGACGACGACCAGGAAGCAATGTGCGACGAAGATGGATATGGCGAAGAAGTCGGTCTGCAAGAGATTCCTCAAAGCGAGAACGCTGGAAGCGAAACCTCCGATCAAATCGGGAGCGGACTCATGACATTCACGGACTGGGAGATTGAAAGGTGAGACAGCAGTCCATCTGGCAAATCGTCGCTGGAGGTTCTGGACCAGACTTGTATGCGTTCACCGAAGAGGCAAACTATGATCTGGAGCTGACTTTGGCTGTGGCCGATTCACCGCGGGATATCCACCAAACAACACCTTCTCCCTTCGCAGGTTGGCTGATCGAATGTCTTCAAGATAGTGCGGATACGGGGTATGGTCCAGGGAAAAGGATGGAGACGGCCCGACGGTGTACAAACCTCTTGGGAGTCATCGCATCAACATCTCTGTATGAAGAGCGACTGCCGTACTGACCTACTTGTAGGCATGCTGATCTTGCTGCGGACTGCAGCCCACAACGGCCATATCTGACTGTCCGGTCGCATTCCATATGCTGCCACAAATTGACAAACAATCCGTCGCTCTCAAAGCGCATGTCCGCCCTATTCCGTCGTCCATCGAATACTTCATCTCCTTGAAGACTTCATCTCCCAGTGCCGCTCGATCCTCATCCTCCCACTCCCCTTCCTCATCACCCTCCCACTCCGCCTCATCGTTATCGTCCTCCCACTCCCCCTGATCGTGGCTCTCCGCCTTATCATCGTCCTCCTCCCACTCCCCCTGATCGTGGCTCTCCGCCTCCTCCCGATCATCACGCTGTCCACCCCGTCGCCCTGCTTCTTCTGCTCCTGGTTGCGCGTGCTCATCTCGCCCGCCCCCGCGACGATCCCACACACCACCGTCATCGCCCACGACACTTCCACCATACAGGCTGTGTAGGCTCCGCTCGCGGACAAGTCCTCGGCGGAAGCGAAGACTTGGCGGAGGGTTTGCAGGGTTGTTGAGACGTCCTGCTCGGCGGCGGCGGGAGGAAGATCGAGGCGGGATGGCGGGTCCCACGGGAGGTTCTTCGGCGTTCTATCCGCGGTGAATGGGGTCCAGGTATAAGGTTGAGCGATCTCGGCGTTGGTCGATGAAGTGAACGAGTCAGGTTTCGAGGCTTTTAAAATCCCAGTTGAAAATCTACAGTCCATCAATTTCTCGCCAATATTTGGACGACGAATTGATTAGAACTACCCCACGTCGCGATCAAGAGCAAGGGAAGCTACGTGCATGCTACGTGCATGTCAGTCATTCGCCGCTTTCGGCTCAAATTCTCCCACCTTCACCGTCCGGCACAAGCATCACATCCACGCCAACCCATCTCCGCGGAAGTCCTCGAAAGGTCTGCTGGATGGCGGAACAACGGTCTGTCTCAGCACATGAGCTGAATCAAGATGACGACGAACAAAAAGACAACGACGAACAGAAAGACGACGACGAACCAAAAGATGACGGAGTGGGTTGGGAAGTGCCATGGACGTGATGGACCAGGACCTGCTAGACTCCGCGGAAGTCCTCGAAAGAAAGGTCTGCTGGATGGCCGAACAATGGTCTGTCTCAACACATGAGCTGAATCAAGATGGCGACGAACCAAAAGATGACGGAGTGGGTTGGGAAGCGCCATGGACTTGATGGACCAGGACCTGCCAAACTCCTCGAAAGCTCGAAAGAAAGGTCTGCTGGATGGCCGAACAATGGTCTGCCCACGGCGGCTACGCAGTGTCGAGGCCAGCAGCGGTGGTCGTTCCAAGGTTCGTCATGGCCGCACCGCCAACAGATGGAGGTGAAGCAATACACTGGAGACCAAGATGGGTGATGGATGGCGGTGGCGTTCTGCCAGGCGATATGGGTTGCAATCCGATTCCTGCTCTTGGCCGCCCGACTCGGTTTGCTCAACTTTGAGAAGGGAGTGACTTTGCGCTTCCAATGAAGCTCCAGGTGCATTGCTGGAAACGGCAACGCCATCGCACGGGACTTCGAGCCTTCGGTGGTGTATCTTCTCATCTCAGTCCTTGCCTTCTCCGTCATTCGCCTTCTTTAGAGCATGCTTCCTCCAACATCACTTTGCTTCACCCTTCACGACTTATTCGAACTTCAGTCTTGCCTGGCTGATCGCACGACACCTCCCCACCACCAGACCTTCCTTCCACCGCCAACGATGGCAACCGGTCTTTGGGCCTCTTCAACGGATAAACCTTCCAACGCGAAAACGATCTCGCTGGACACCCATCAGCCGAATGTGGTTAAGCCGAGCAAGGTCAAAGACAAAGTCGCCAAGTTGACGTCCTGGTATGGGTTCCATCAGAGCCGACTGCGAAATCTTTCGGCCGACATGCCTGATCTTTTGAGAAAGGCACGGCGGTGAGGCCAGTCTTCAGGAAGTGAGCCTGACTTCCACACGCCCACGCAACGGACATCCAGTTCAAACCACCTGCATCTTCTTTCCTTCCTGGATTCCCACTTCACTTCCTCATCTCACCGACTCTCAGTCCCTCACCAACACCTCAGCGGGTACGCTCAGCACAGCAATCCACATGCAGTCGCCACAGCAGGACAAGATCAGTTGTTTAAAGGCACGAGTCGGTGTCCTGGAGAATGTAATCGAGCAAATCAAGGCTCGCATTGTTGATCTACAGGAACGAGGCCAAAACGTGAGTATCGTCGAAACATCCCGGCATTTGGAGGTCTCACCCAGCACCTCGAACGATCTGCCAACACATTCTTTGCGGCAGACCTCCGGCTTCTCTCGCAACGGCAATCTGCCATCTTCCTCCGCCGGACAGCAACATAACCAATCCTCCGACACCGTACGAGGCCAATACTGCGACACGGTACAAGGCGACTCCACCTCGCATGACCAATCTTCCGACACAGTCCAAGGCGACTCCACCTTGCATGACCAATCCTCCGACACAATACAAGGCGACTCCACTTGCATGAGCGCTCTCTCTTCGTCCACGCCTCCTCAGGTCCATGGCTCGATGCGCGGGTGGTCCAGAGTCAACACATGCTGCTAGCGGATGGGAAGAGCAGCAGTCCGCTTCGTGAGAACTGAAGCTTAACATAATGCACCCGAGCCGGAAGAGTGCGGAGTTGGGCAGTTGGGCAGGAGAATCTAGCCTGCTACACGAACATGGCTTTCTGAACGGAACGAAACAGAATTGGTTGGCAATTTGCAGTCAACGTCGGAATGTGGGTTGTACGTCACCTGGGCAGTGGACGTTTATAACCAATATCTGCAACTTCAAGCTTCCTGCCCAGTGACAAATGTGTCTCGTTACTACATCACAGCTGTGCTTTTTGTCTGAGCACTTCACCGTGAGCTGCACTGCAATAATCTCACCTTCTTGGTCGTCGTTGACAACTTGTCAGACGGAAGCGCTGCTATCTCTTATACAGCGGATGAATTCTTGTCTAACTCCAACGACTCCGCCTACAAGAGGTTCTTCTCCGTCTTCAACAAGTTTGGCCGCGTCAAAGCACCGCATTGGAGAAGCACCACGACCTGGAGGTGGAAATCGCTCTGCCGCTGGATACCTTTGCCCTTGCTGTTGGTTGGTATCTCGATCTCCGCCGCCGCAATGCAACTGGAATCAATCAAGAACCTCAGCATCCTCAAGCATAACGCAACGGTACCAGCACCGATTCCCGCAGGACGAATGTCGACCTCAGCATCCTCGGCAATACTGCCAAGCCAGTACGTACTATCAGCCAGTGTCGAGCATACGCCTCGGAGAGTCTTCGGGAGATGATAATCAAGGGACGGGGCGCATGTCTTTCCGGAGTGGTGTGGATCGTGCAAATGCCGTGGAGGTCAGCCGTCTAGTCGTTTGTGCTGCAGCGTGTTCCCAGTGACCCGTCAACCGGTCGTGTTGCTCACGCAAATACGCCAAATCATCAGCCAAATTCGAATCTCGTGGGAGTGAGCCGGCGTCTGGAACTCATGGCTTCACTATATGCGAACAAATCATCGCAACTCTCGCATCGTACGGTCGAAATCGACGTCCCTCCATCCTCCGATCTTGAACCTCAGTCCCGCCCACCTTCCTCACTAGATACTGCGTCCGCTCCAACTCCCGCCGCATCGAGCTAGACAGCGATGTCGAAGTCCAAGTCCTTCTGCAAGCAATGAAGGAAGACCCTCCACCAGACGCCCGATGCTGCGACGAGTTCCTCGTTCAGTCCGTAGCAATCCCGCCGCCAGCTCCGCCAAGGTCGCGCAAATCTGGTCCATCATCGGACAGACGGCAAAGTCCTCCATTAGATGGCTGGACGGCCGGACCACTGGACGACTAAATGTGGGAATCTGTTGCGGCGCAGCGTGCTCTTTTGCGTGTTGAATCTTGTTAGGCGTGCTCTTGCCAATCCAATAGGCACTAATAGTGCAACCTCATCCCGACTAATGACATTCCACGACTCAAAGGACTTACCAAAAAGTCCTCTTCTAGCTTCAAGCCGAAGACACCGGGCCCGAGCAGCAACGCTTCGGCAGTAGCTCTGGTAGCGATCTCGATAACGACGACGATGGAGTGGGAGATGGTCAGCTAGCAGGTGCGGTGTGCATCTATGCAAACTCGACTCTACCATCTCCACCAAAGCCCAAGGACAAGCAGCCTACCCCAGCTAGGCTCATCGAACGCCCCGCGCTGAAGTCGGGTGCAGGTCGTGGTGGTGAAGAACACGATGCGTTGCCTAGCGCTTGGGCGCTCACAAACCTAACTAGCATCGCCGACTACCAAGAATCTATCTCTGGTAATGAAGACTCCGATGCCAAAGAAGGGCAAGGCATGGACTTGATATCTCGGAATGTTGTTGCTATTGTGGAGGAATGCCATTTTGGAATGTCCTTTTGGGAGAAGCGTCTCATGTACTCCCTCGATATGCCAGGCTTTTGCAAAGCTTTCTTCTCGACTAACGACCTTGCGGAAAAAGATTTTCAAGCTGGCCGATAAGCCGGAGCAGATCTGGCACGGCAGAGTGTGGCACTCAAACATTTGCGTTACATGGTCTCCGAGTACGCCATCCACGTCGCCGGCCCACCGAAGTGTCCACTTGTAGCGCCCACTTGCAACGCCTATAGCATCTACAAAAGCGTCAATATCCGCACCTCTTGCAGTGACTTCCTTAGCATCTACCTCTCCGGCGTTCATCGCCTCGTCATCGACTCTATCCGTATCAAGCGCAGCGCCGCACCGTCCTACTCGTGCCAGCGCAACAGAACAGAAGAAGCAGACCAAGGCACAAGAGATGGCCGAGAAACAGGCTGAAGCCGCCGCTATGATTCAGAGGGCACATAACAAGGCTGCCGCTGAGGTCATAGGCCAGAAGCTGGGTGACAGCCAAAACAGCGAGCATCGAGGTTATGTCGGCGGTGCGATCTCCCTATCCGACATCATCCACTTCCGATGCCGCGACTATTACTGCGAGTGCCGTACCGGCGTAATGCATCTCGGCCGAGTCTTGGCTCCTGTACACGATCAGCGTACGGTTCGTAAGCACGCCGGCGAGCGTGGTCTTGTGTTTGTTAAGATTCAGCGACTGGTCGATAAAGCGGATGTCCCAGGAGGTCTGCAAGCCGGGAACGAAGTCCTTGTCCGCGAGGAGGGTAAAATCATCGGACCCAGTCGATATATACTCGCCTTTGGCAGTGCGAATGGTCCCAACCCTCGCTCACCCGAATAAACCGACTTCTTTGTCCGTTGGATCATTGGACGCAATGAAGAGATGGGGCCGATCTCCAAGACCAATTCTATCTCCGGAGAGCTTGAGATTCTGCACTCCGGCCGCGAACAGCTCGAAGACAAGTTATGGCCTCGCCAGCGAACGGCGGGCTGAGTCCTCAGGGCTTGAGGGTTTGCTCGATGCCGCTTATGATCTTCATCGATAGTATTGTCATCAACCGCGAGACAGGTCGGGAATCTCACGGGCCGGTCTCTGCTTTTCTCGTCTCTTTTGGCAACAAGCAAAGTAATCGCGGCGCAGACATTGCACCTCTCACCCTTACTCCGAGCAATCCCGCCGGAGTCATCGATGCGATCGGTGTCTCGTTGTCTAGCCTGGTGCCGGCATTGAAGTCAATAGCGAGATAGTGTGTACTATAACGCTTTTCTTCATCGGTGACGTGCCTCAGCAGCAGGGGACCTCCGGACAGCTGAGGTAGAATGCCATGCGTGCAAGCGAGGTGGTCCAGTTTCCGCCAGATTGCCCGACGGTTCTTCTCGATCGCTTTGGAGGATCATTCCTTTCGACAGCCTGCGCTCCCATGGATGATTGAGCTGGGTATGCTGAACAACCTGCTTCTGGATGAACTTGCCCAGTGGTACTCCACACTGATAATAATGTTGGTGCTGCTGGATCCATGTCGTATCGAGATTGCACCGCTCGAATCTTCTACCTTCGGTCGGAGTTCCACCGCGGACTGGAGTGCTGTCGCGGCTTAGACTCTCTTTCATTCAGCCCAGTCCCATCCCACGCTATTTCACTCAGCCTAGCACACTCTCCTTTGCTCAGGCCTGCACATTCTCCTCCAGCACCTTCAGCACCTTTAACACTCCCGAAACCAAGAAAGCCGACATCTCTTTCACTGCTATCTGGGACCTGCTCTAGCGTATGAACCCTGAAGCGTCCAAAGACATGGGCAGTCAGAAAACACCAAAAAGCTTATCTCGAGTTCTCGCCCTCCACTGGATCTGGTATTCCACTATCGTCGTCGTCGTCCGCCTTCTCCTTCTCCTTCTCGCCCTCGGCACCTTTCTAGGCCAGCTTGCGCAGAGTGGCTGATCGGTCTGAGCGGATGCGAGCTGGCTAAGCATGCTGGGCACCAGCTCACCTATCAGGTAGACGGCGGTGTGGTGCTCCTACGTCGCGCAGTCCAGATCCGACGCATTGTATCCATCACCTGGCTCCCTCGTTCAATCTGCGCGGCTGATTCTTTGTTCTCGTTGGCTCTGATGTGATGACAATGGACATGCTTGAAGATAAACGTGGTTCGCCCAAAATCGACGCCGTACACAGGCTAGCACGACTGGACCTCTCACCATCGTCTTTGCGCGGCGCAACTCGCTCATACTCCGAGTGCGGCCTCCGGTAATTCAGCGCCTGGCCCAAGCCGGGCACGGGGGTATTCCTGTGTGATGCGGACCCTGCTCGATTTACCTCTTCGTCCTCCTTGTCATTGCCTTCGGCTTTGTCGTCAAGGGACCGCGGTCCCCCCGGAGGGTGCCTTTCCAGGTGGACGGAGCGTCGAACAAGTTTCTCACCGATAGAAGACAAGCCGACGGAACGATCAAGAAGGTCTAGAAGGCGGAGATTGCTGAGCAGCTCGCGCAGTCCGAGAATCTGTACACCGATGTTAACCAGACTTGGGAGGAGAAACTCAGCACAACGGCGAAGATCCACAAAGAACGAGAGGCTGCTTTGGAGGAGCTCGGGATCAGCATCGAGGAGGGATGCGTGAGCCTGACGACGCCGAAGAAAATGCCTCACTTGGTCAATCTCAGCGACGATCCTGTACTGGCGGGGTGTCTTGTCTACAACCGAAAGCCTGGTACTACGACGGTCCTGCCGCGACTGTGCGGAGGGAAAAGGCCTATACCATCAATTACTACCCTCGGCAGAACCAAGACCTGCTGCAGCCTGTTGGTGCGAGGCCTCTGTACGATCCACACCCGATCTCAAGTAGCAAATACGCCACGCTGAGCTCGACGAGGAGGACCTCTAATTCAGGTCAGCACTGGGCGGTCTACGCATGGACGCAGCGACTGTAGAACACCTGTGCACGCTGAGCTTACGTTGCAAGGTCAGCCTCATCCCCGCGCGAAGCAACGAGTCAAAATGCACGGGAACGATGAGCTGAATCAGGAGCCAGAGTCAAAGGCGACCGCCCTGCTGCCCGGAGCCGAGTGCTCGGCAATGAATTGTGTGATCAAATAGGCACCATTCAGCCCATTCCCAGCCACGCTGCCCGTAGCAGCACTGGTGGCAAGCGAGTCTTTCAAGCACCACACCTTCCGCGACACTTGCGCTGCTACAAAAGCGATCACGACTTCCGCCCGGACTCGAGGTCTCTGGGACCTCTGCGCCATGATCGCAATCTTCTCGTTCCACCGGCGACTTGCCCATCTTTTGCGCATTTGGCCTTATCTTCAAACCGCCTGCGAGCTTCGATGAGCGATATTCCACCCCGAGCACACTCCTGGAAAGCAGCCAGAGCAGCGACTGATAAAATCATCACGATTGTGATGACAACCGCTTCGGACTCCGCGATGGACATGACAGGAGGAACAGAAGTCGACCACTCGGGGAATGCAATGCCAAGCGCCCGACCACAGACACGTCCACGCGAGCAGTCCGCTGAGACACGTGTTTGCAGGATGTGGAAGACAAGAGAGAGGGAAAGGGAGAGCGAGAGGGAGAGAGCGAGAGGGAGAGAGGGCGTAAGAGAGAGGCCAAGAGGAAGCAGGAGTTCGAGAAGTAACAAGCTGAAAGTTGCGCACGGCAGCTCAGTACGGCGGATCCGGAGTATGCGGAGGCTGCGGAGAAGCGGGCGGCGGTGACGAGGAGGCTTTCGGTGTTGAGACCACAGCTATCTCAAAGCGTACGCGGCGTGCACAGAATCATCGATCACGGATCTGTGTTGAGCCGCTGGAAGATGCGAGAGGGAGGGTGCTGAGCGAGGAGGAAGTGGTTAGCGTAGTACATCCGGTCAATGTGGCCCAATGCATCGAGCATTACCTTTAGGGTGCTACTGCGGCAAGCAATGGGAATGAGCTGTTTCGGGCCGGGTCTGTGGTCAATTGCAGCTGGGGAATGCTACTTTGTTGGCGATCCCTGTATCTACGGCGTGAGCGATACAGGAGGTGGTGAACGAGTGCGAAGCTGCCGTAGCAATGGCCGGTGCGAGCTTTCCCAAGTCGTCCCTCTGCGCTAGCCGGGGCGATTGGTGTATTTGTGATGTCGGCGATGGAGTGGTTGCGTCGGATTGAGGCGAGTGAAGAGTAGAGGAAACTCATGATCCATACATTGTGGCATGGAGTCACGAAATCGTCACTCACCTACCCTTTGGCTGACCAGCGCTTCCAGCCCGTGATTCTTCTGAGCAGAGCCACTGGATTGCAAGCGTGTAAGACGCTGCTGTTCGCCCGTTGCTGGGCTTTCTTCATCCTCGCCGCCACCACCACTCCTTCTCGGATGTGTTTTTGACCCTCCACCCGGGTCCTTGGTTTCCCTCATCTTTCAGGTTTTGTTCGTGGTCTGCTTCTGCTCAAGATGATGGGAACGGCGCCAAGGGCGGAGCCAAAGGCAGCAGCACTGCGCGCCGAGTCCTCACGGATTATGCTGGCTCCGAGGCTGCGGCGCAGACGGTAGACCAGGTTGAGATGGGGCGCGGTGTCGGTGGAGTTGACGAGCGAGAATGATGGCGTAGAAGTAGGTAAGTCTAGTGCAGGAGGAGCTGAGGTGTGGTCGGGTGGACGTCAGAAGTCCGGCGCAGATTGGTGTTGGTCGTTGAGCGTGCGGACGAGCTGGAATTTCTGGATCTAAATGTAATCTGGAGATACAGTTTCGGTACCCCGGATTTTCTCCGCGTCACCCAGGCTACAACCGAGGAACTAGCGCGTGCTAAATATTATCGCGGCGAGACCACTATCTCCGTCTATCATTCTACACCCTCACCACGCCCACGCCCACGCCCACGCCTGCGCCTACACCCGCTCCACTCCGCCCCGCTCCACTCCACTTCACTCCTGAATGGCCTCGATACCTACACCTCCCGCGAGTTCCCACTACAGCGAAGGGTCGAGCTGCGGCGCCGCCTCAGACGGTGAGCACACTCGCGGTCGCACGCTCCATCGCGGCCAGCGCAACAACAGCAGCAAGAAGCGAACACACACAGCTATGGACGCAGCAAGCGCGGAATTGCCAGAGCCCAGCAGTGATACACTGGATCGGGAAACGCAGAGGCGTCGGCTTTCCCATACACACACCCCCATCTTTCCCACGCGAAGTCCATCCCTCTCCCGGCGGCGCAGTGCCAGTCCCACCAAGACACAGTCCATCGCACTGCAAACGACGGGAGTCCCGCGTGTGGTGATTGAAACAGGAGCGGTGGGGAAGACGGAGGATGCGGAAACACGGACACTCTACTCCCAGCTACAGTCTGCCATCGACGGGCCAGTTATACCGCACGAGTTCATCGAACTCATCGGAGAGGACGAGATCATCCCGCCGAGCTACTTCTGCCAGCCCACCGTTGCGGAAGCCGCGCAAAGACAGGGCGACGCCGCCGATGCTAGGCGACTGTGGACACGAATCGGGCTGATTCGAAAGAAAGCTCATCGGAGTGAGAATTTCCGGGATGAGAACTCGTGGACGGACGTGGTGAAACTTGTCCTCGCGACCGTGCTGTATCACTGCGATGAGGAAGAGGAGGCCCGCTCCGGGAATCTCCAGATCATCAACCTGTCAGTCTCTCATGAGCTAACATGTCATTCCACTCATGCTGACTGCTGTATAGACAGACGCAGTCCATTGCCCAAGAACACCTACCCCGGATGAGCGACGCGGCTGGCGTCTGCGATCGCCGCGTTGACCTCGCCCTTGGTGTTGACGATCCCTTGGAAGACACCCCCGCTGCCAGGCTGCGCGAACGCGCGTTCAACAACTCACTGCCACTGAATCATATGAAGGACCTGGAGCTCCAACGCGCATTCCTCGCCCTTCCAATCGAGATTAAAGCCAAGAACGGGAACATGGAAGAGGCGCACCTCCAACTCGCCGTCTACTTTGCCGCAGCAGTGAAATTCTTGACCGAGACTTGTGCTGCAACGCAGATTCCGCCGATGCTCGGCTGGACCGTGCTTGGCTCGAGCTGGACACCGATGCTTGCATGGAGGGATGGAAAGGGAGTGGTGCAGGTCCGGCAATTGAATGCGCTGGGCTCGTTCGGAACGAGTGATTGTGCGTCGCTTTTCCGGCTGTTCGCCCTCTTGAAAGAGTGCGTGAAATGGGTCAAAAACGAGTATCAGCCCAAACATTCGGATTTGATGGAGCGCTTCGTTGGCGAGCGGGAGCGTGCTAACAGATCGGGAATTCACAAGACGAGAGACCTTGGCGAACATGCTGCATAAGCGATGTTTTGGAGCATGTGATGAGACGACGGCATTGCTCGGTCAATTGGCCACCCCTCGCACTTCTCCTACAGTCACCATGCAGCTCGCCAACTACGACAGGAACCGCCGATTGATATCAACACGGAGTAGCCAGCGGACCAGTCATCGGTGCTGGAAGAGGTGTGGCACTTCGCCACAGCCGCCCCGCGTCCACATGCTCGTGAATGGAACAACTATCTTCAACATCTCGTCTTCCGACATTGCCTCACGGCCTTTCCCACCCCATTTCATCTCCTCTGATACCCGTCATTGTACATCAATTCACATTGATTCCATTCGGTCATCGCCAGGCCTCGCCACCCTTAGATGACATACCGCCGCCGCCGCCTTCTCCACCGCCAGCACAGATCGCAGCTGTAGCAGAGGCCGCACAACATCGTCCGTCTCTCTCGAATCAATCCGATGCTGGGATTGCAAGCGCCATCCACGGCGAATCGACCTCCAATGACCACTTATCCTCACAACCCAACGCTGGGCGGTGGGAGGAAGAGCAGGGGCATGCAACAGCCCGTGATGCGGGTGAGCTGCCAGTTTTAGCATTTTCATCGGAAAATTGGAAATGAGCGACAGCCGGAGAGCGAAGATCGCGGATTGATGAGAGGCAGAGACCAAGCAAGGCCAGGTTCCCTTCGGCACTCTCAAATCACCCATCGACATTGGTCAGATATCCCATCACCCTCTACCAATCCTCGCCACGACATCAGATCTGCATGTGGGAAGAAATACTCATGCACCGAGGTGAAACACGAAATGAGCGAGAAGATCAACCGATTGCGGAGCCGCAACGCTGAGAGAGGGTGAGACAGCGTGCGGGATACAGGTTCGTCCACGAGTGATGTGACCAACTTCACCGTCACTACAAGTCGTCTGCCTTGCGTATTGAGCACATCTGCACCGTCTCCCCAACGACCTTTTCCCAGCGTCTCGATCTCCCTTGTCCTGAATCCTATCCGAATGCTACCTTGTTCGGCGACTTCGCCGTCATCGAACCCACTGCTCGGAGGAGATGCAGATGCAGGCACTGGCAAGGCGCTACCTCTCGTCGCAGCGGATCGTGGAGAACGACAACTCTCTTCCATCCGCTTGTCCCACCTCCACCCTGTTCAGAATGTCGGTGGCTGGCAATAGCTAGCTAGTGCAATGGCATATAGATAGATTCTTACTCCCTTGGTTAGTTAGTTCTTCAACTAATCACTCTATTGATTATACAACTTCAACACACCCATGTCTTCCGATGTGCCGCGATGTTGAGACCAGCGGCCTCATCCCATTCCAGTCCTCCACCGCATGCAGCCCTTGTCGCAGGCGAGGATTCTGGTCTCCTGTCCTTACGTTCCTGTGCCGTAGAAACACCGTTTCCGCTCTTCGGTCCCATTATCATGATACCCACAATGCTCAGCGGAGATGAGGCCCTGCTGATATGCCGGCCACGATCGATCTACAGGTCCATAAGAAGGAAATCGAGCATTCCGAGCCGATCACCTCGAGGTTATGCAAACCCGCTGAAGAAATGCATTTTCGGCAGACTCTGCCCGCTTTTGCAGACATTTCCTGCTGAACAGCCGGCCTCTTTTCCTGATGACGGGAGTATTCCCGGATGTTTGCAATTTACGGTGGACTGAGCATGCCGAGCGACATCTTCGTCTTGGCCAAGGTATGAGGAGTCGGCAAGATCGTGGACCGCCCGGCTGCAGCAGTGAAAGACTCAAGAAACCTGGAAGAATGGCCGCACTGCCGACAAACCTCGGAGGATGCACGGCGTATACTCTCGACTTGGCCTCATTCTCACATCGCTTGTCCTATGGATCCTTCCATCTTTCCTGCTCGACCTCCAACCACGCTTTGGATTTCCGGCGACCTGCTGAATTGATTGGGCCTCCGCTTACTCCTTTCCTTCACCTCCGCTTAGAACTACTCCTTCCATTCACCTCACCAACACCCAGCGCGCCGCTTCGGCTTTTAACTGCTGCTCCCCCTTCTGGCCCAAAATTCGTCTTCAACTCGAACGGTGACGAGTGCCTCGCCGTGATCTGGCTCCGCCAATTTTTTCATCCTGTGTCTCCGTCCCATCTCCCCTGCTCTCCCGCGTCAACATCCCTTTTCTCTCCGGCTGGCTGGGTAAGATCTGGCGTTGCCATCGCTGGCTGAGAAGGTTGCGGCCTCGATGGGTCTCCATGTCTACTTGGCTGCTGACCTGCTCGTTGTCTTATACTTACTGGACTGGCTGAGTGGTCTGTACGAACATTGTCCGCCACGCCACATCTCGTCTCCGAGGTAAGTCCTCTTTGATTCAGACTGCCGTTCGCATCTCTCTTATCGTGCACAATGAGTATAACCTCGGCGTATGCTTGTTCGACTTTACCCAGCGCGCGGACCGACGACACCTTCTTTCATGTCACAACCTCTATTGTTTGAGCACTTCTGAACACGGCGCTCTGCCCGCACGCGCACCTCTCAGGCCGGTAAGACTGCAATGAACCACAACACGCCGTCGCAGTCCCAACTCGACTCGCAGCCACAAACCTACACCACCTCCCTTACGACGAGGAGGACAGGCCGCGTACGCCGTCGAATATTGGGAGGCCGAGACTGAGGCTGGGCCTTGTCTGATGGAATGGAATCGCATAGCAATCTTCGGGCGTGGTGGCTGGTCCACTGTCCGGTATGCAAGTTCAGCTTCGAGGTGTCAGTAGCGTGCTACAGAAAGTGAATGGGTGCGCTCATGGGTGCTCGACACGGTGAAGGTAATGGATTGATTCGGTGGTGGCAAAGGTACCGAGAGATGATGTGCTTGAGGACGACGAAGCGCTGCGACGTAGTCGCATTCTCAAGCAGCCCGCAAGCTCCATCTCTCCTATGCAGTCAACCACCTGGTCCTACCGGCTCGTACAAGAACTAAACGCCGCATGTTTGAGGAGTCTCGACTCCTTTCAGTGTGGAAGAAAAACAAATCCTCCCGCTCGTTCAGAAACGACCATAATCTCTGCCTTTATACCTATCCCGCACCGCTCCGTCCCACAAACGCCCTGAAGTCTGCTGTCGTGGATTTTCCCTCCCGCCCAATCAGGTCCATAGGAGGTACTCCTATTTGGTCCCATCAATCACTCCTCGTCGCTCTTGGTGGAATTCTTCGCAACGTGCGGTTTTAGATGATTCTTCTCGCGGGCAGGGGCGCGGGAAGGGTTGGTGGCGATGAGCTGGCTTCGGCTGAAAGGCGCGATCGAGAGGGGGTAGTATCGCCGCAGAGAGTGGGTGTTGAGCAATTGGAAGTGAACCGACCCCGATTGCGAGATGAAGAGGCATTACCGCGGAGAGTGGGTGTTGAGCAGTTGGAAGTGGACCGACCCCGATTGCGAGATGGGGTAGTATCGCCGCAGAGAGTGGGTGTTGAGCAATTGGAAGTGAACCGACCCCGATTGCGAGATGAAGAGGCATCACCGCGGAGAGTGGGTGTTGAGCAGTCGGAAGTGGACCGACCCCAATTGCGAGATGGGGTATCGCCGCGGAGGGTGGGTGTTGACCTGTTCGAAGTGGGCTGAATGCCAGACGGTGTGGTATCGCCGCGGAGGGTAGGAGTTGAGCAGTTGGAAGTGGACCGACGCCGATCGCGAGACGGGGTGGTATCACCGCGGAGAGTCGGCATAGAGGCGTTGGAAGTGGGCTGAATGCGAGTTGGGGTGATATCGCCGAGAAGGGTAGGCGTTGAGCAGTTGGAAGTGGGCTGAATGCGAGACGGGGTAGTATCGCCGCGGAGGGTGGGTGTAGCGGCACCAGAGGCGTTCGAAGTGAACCGATTGCGAGACGGGGTGGCATCGCTACGGACAGTCGGTGTTGAGCAGTTCGAGGTGGACTGAATGCGAGATGGGGTGGCATCACCGCGGGTCGGTAATGAGCCGTGAACGGCTTCCATAGGAGACTGGGTGAACGAGGTCGATCCGGCTTGGTGTTGAGATAGGGTGCGGTCGCCGCGGGAGCTTGTGCTCATCTGCTCAGCCATAGTAGAAGGCCGCGCAATACACTCACAGGGCCGAGTGAGGTGGATGCGAGGTCTGCGTGTAGTGGTCGAGGATGATAAAGGTGAGGAAGAAGGAGAAGGAGGAGAAGAAGGAGAAGAAGGAGAAGAAGAAGAAGGAGAAGAAGGAGAAGAAGAAGAAGAAGAAGAAGAAAAAGTACCTTTCCGGCGTGGTTGCTCAGCAAACACGTGATAAATAACATCTGATTGTCCGTTCTCGCATTCCCTTCGAAGACGCCTCAGGCTCCATACATTTGTCCTTCTTCACAATCATCGCATCACGTTCGTAAAGTCCAGCATTTACAAATCCCCACGTCACATGACAGCCGGACATCTGTCGATCGGAAAGAAGAGGTGAAGTCGACGCTCGGGCAACGAGGAAGGCCCGGCGATGAGGAAGACAGATCCATTGAAGAAGACGGCTTGCAACAGGACGTCCGGCTCTTCGCAAGGAATGGAGTGCTTCGATCAGTCACGCTGTTGGTGACGACTATTGTAGCTTCCAGGCGGGGGAGGGAAGGGATACAATACCAGGTCAGAGTCTCGCTGTTCAAGTGAAGGGCTTGATCATGGTGGAAGGTGGGCCAACCGACATTCATGTTCCATACAGTATACCAACCTCTTCCCAAGACCTCGAGCCGGACATGCCTCGTTTCCTAACGATGGTATCGAAACATGCAAAGCTTCACGCCTAGATATCCTGCCCTTCTCCATGACATCGACTCTTCTCTTCTTCCACCCCGTCTAGCCCGTCTCCGCCGCCAGCGCCAACCTTTGGCGAATATCCCTCTTTTCTGTCATCCGCCGCATCTTGTTCACCAAACCCTTGACGCTGCTCCCAATCCTCGTTCTGCACCGCCGTGAAGGTCGCGTTGTTTGCGGTACGTCTGTTGGACCAGATCACGATGGATTCGGGTCGTGCAAGTGAAAGGAGGCGGCGGCGGCGGTGGCGGCGGTGGCGGCGGTGGTGGTGGAGGCGGCGGTGGCAATGGTGGTGGAGCAATGGTGGTGATGGAGGAGCGAGTCGCCCCATCAACTTGGTTGAAAATCGGAACGTCTGCCCTTGAAATCCCGCCTAAAATTTTCAACCAAGTTGCTTGGTCGCCTCAGATTCATCACCCGAATGGATCTTTCACTCCCGACAGCACCGACAACCACCACCGCACTCACTCACTCACTGGCACTTACTCGATCAACGTCGCATACTTCGCCTTCCCCATCTCGACAATCCTATGCACCTGCATCTCCGCGGCCAGCATCAGCCAGTTCTCTTGCCGTCGAGCTTGGATCTCCGCTAGCGAGCGGTGGACGACCTTGGACCTTGGACTTGAAGGGACGGACGTATCGCGATGCGCAACACATCATGGAATCTCACGAGGAGAAGAGAGAGAAGATTCAGACAGAGCATTCTTTCCGCCAGCATTCTTTCTCCGCCAGCAGCATCTCTTTTCTAGCAGCATTCCTCCACCTTGAAAACACCCTCCCTACCGACCTCTATAATGTGACACCCAATGCAAGCCAACGCCGACACCAACCTCACAGAGTCGAGATCTACCGCCTACTCCGCTACCGACTATGCCGGCAACCTTTGGCAAGACTGACGTGACTATGGAACAACTCCTCGCCCGCAGCAGGAACGCCGAGTGCTGCAAGGATTGAAAGAGCGAGTTCGAGGTGCGGGAGTTGGCGTTTCGGGTGGGCAAAACATTTGCCGAGAAGCTGAGAAGTACACCAACCTGGCCGAGAGAGAGGACAGCGAGGGGGAGGAAGAAGAGGAAGAAGAGGAAGAAGAGGAAGAAGAGGAAGAAGAGGAAGAAGAGGAAGAAGAGGAAGAAGAGGAAGAAGAGGAAGAAGAGACTACGGCAAGGAGGCCGCAATCAAAAAGGCCGCGATAAAGGATACCACGGTGCAGGACGCCAAATCTCTTGCTTTGCTCTCGAGAAGGCATACGCCCAGCGATCTGCCATGCAGCCGCCGGTCCAGCGAGCTGGCCTCAACGACCGCCCGAAACATCACCTGCGCCGTCCAGCTCCAGCTCTTGCAGCAATGGTCAAGCCGCGGACTCCCACTGTTGCCGGCGAGAAACCCAACACATCTGCTACTCTGACCGTCGCCGTACCAGCTCCCCCATCTGAGTCTCCTGCCGTGTCCAAGGTCAAGCCTAAGCCGAAGAGTACTCCTCGGCCGATCAAGCTTAGTACTTCTCTTCTCCCTCTTCCGCGTCAACTTTATGTTTATCCTAACAAGTGCTCTATCAGTTCCATCCTCTCTTCCAACCATTACTCCTTACTCCGTACAGACCACCCGCGAAGCCGAGTACCACACCACGATGACCCGGTAGATCAGCCGTTGGACCGAACTCGACGATCAAGACACGTCGCTGGAGAAGATCATCGCCGAGAGCATGAAGAGAGAGGCGCGGGATGTACAAGAGATGTTGATTTTGTTGCTGTACGCGTAGGATGGGATGGTTATACGATAACCAATGGCTTCACGGGTGGATGAACTATGCGAAACTCTTTGTTCGGTTTGCGAATGGACTTGGTCTTCGCACATTTTGTATTACCAGGTCTGTCCTACGGTGAGCTGACCAAATCACGAAACATACGCGGGAGGTCGTTAAACATGTTATCCAGCTGATGCTCGAAGTCCATTGTAATGATCTCCAGTAAATTCCGGGACGGCGCTCGATCCTGCCCTACACGAATGCCCAAACAACAAGACTTCAGCATCTGCCTCTTCCTCTCCTCTACATGCACCCTTCACTATCTCGTCAACACACTCTCCAGCAGCACCTCAAACCATGCCGACCTGCCAACCACATCTTCGTCACCGCCCTTCGCCTTCGCCCTCGCTGTGCACGGCAGTCCCATCGAGTGAGTCTTCGATGGCAACATGCTCGACTGTCTTGCTTCGTCCGGTGCATCTCCCAAATCCCCTCCCATCTTGTTCAAGATCAACAGAGCATTCGAAGCTCGATGACCAAGCCATACTAATCCTACGTCGTACAGGCTCGGATCTACTCCCAACTGCTCGCGGAGCGGAGTACGCCGATGACTCTTCCTCCCACCCATGGTGCGTTTATTAAGCTGCGGCCGGACCTGGAAAAAGATTCGGAGTGAGAGGGTGGAGGCTGAGTCCCGAACATTGGCATCTCGGTGATGGACGAAAAGATTTTTCTCTCTTTCGCCGACACACCACACCGCCGACACCGGTCTCGAGATCAGCACAAGCATCAACACGGTAACCAACCGAAATTGTGGATCGTGATGCCGATGGCAACGTCAACAGCCGTCTTGCTGTCGGCGCCACTACGGACCGATCATTTGTCGTCCGCGGTGACAAGATTGGTGTCTTCAAGCACACCGCCGTCAACGGTCTTGAGTTCAGCACAAGTATCAACAACGGGCCAATCTGATGGAAGACACGGCGATATCCCCATCAAAATATCCCCATCAAAATATCCCCATCAACATATTCGTACCGGAGAACATTCCTTGGTCTTTCCAAGAACGCCCTCTACCGGCACATTGCCAATAATGGTCTTGAGTTCAGCACAAGCATCAACACGCTGGCCAACCTGAAGGGCAATTCGCACCGTCAAAAGTCATGCTTCACGCACAGGACCGCACCATGGCTTTGCAAAATCCGATCCGATTTTGAATGACCCCAACACCGTCCATCGCATGGATCTCGAAGGTTGTCGACAAGTGGAATGCTCACGACGACATTCCTATCAACCCATTCGTACCTGGAAACGCTTTATCTCTTTCAGCAACTTCACAACACATCAACAACCACCATGGGACCTACGTTAGTGCTGCCCGACCCGCCGACGACCGCCCTTGCTTGCGACCGCTCGGCATGATTCATATACCTTCTCCTCCCCTCCCGGCGTTCTGTTCAACAAACGCCACCTCCACCACCAGTCAGACAATTTCGGGAACTCAGCCGATGCTTCGCCATGCTTTGGCAGCAGAAGTCACGACTGGTGGTGGAGGGGAGGGGAGGGGATCATCGTTACCACCTTCACCACCCGCCAGACAAGCACGGGGACTCAATCGTCGCTTCGCCATACCTTGGCAGCGAAAGCTACGGCGGGTGGTGAAGGATTGTTGACGAGTGGAAGGTACACGACGATATTCCTATCAACATCTTCGTACCTGAAAACAAGTTTGCCCAAACCACCGGCGAAGGTGACCTCGGCCACACGAGCGGCGACTCATACCCTAACACCCCCCTCTGGCCACCCATCCACTGTTGACATGGACGAAGGTGACAACGAGTCCACTGGTCAGAATGCACATCTGCAAGCACAATCCGTAGGCATGCGCACGCGTGGTCCGGGTACCCGAGTGATGGCTTCAGGAGGTCGTGGCATTGCTTCGGGTTCCCAGCAAGCCCCACCCGTCTCCAACATGAACGAACATCATCGACCATCCTCGTCTGAGCGGCAACAAACTCGTCGACAGCGGACTCAAGCCTGGTACCCGAGTGATGGCTTCAGGAGGTGGTTCCCAGCAGGCCCCACCCGTCCATCATGAACGAACATCATCGACCGTCCTCCACTGAGCGGCAACAAACTCGTCGACAGCGAATTCAAGCAGTACGTCAGCAAGAACGACTTCTCAGCCGCCGCGACCACCGAAAAGGGCTACATCGCCGTCGACAGCGAACTCAAGCAGTGCGTCAGCAAGAACGACTTCTCCGCCGCCGGATCCTTATGTGAGCGTCAACAAATTCGTCTCGTCGATAGCGAACTCACGCAGTGCGTCGGCAAGAACGACTTCTCAGCCGCCGCGACCACCGAAAAGGGCTACAACGCCGTCTTTAATCGTGTCTCCAGGTCCCAGAGTGCAACTGAGCGAGCGAGTCGTGGAATTCGACTTCATGTCGCCCAAGGCCCAGGATTCCTAGGATCTCCCGACGTGGCCCAGGATTCACGACGTGGACATGTGGAGGTGCAGAAAGACCCAGCAACTCATCGATGCCTGCTATACTTACCCAACAACCGAGTCGGATGTCGGCGACAAAGAGTTCTTGAAGCCACTTCTCGCTCGTGTTATCGTTCTGCGTTCGGTCCGGCTCACGAGAATTGCGCCATTATCCGTACAGTGCGACGGCTTGGCTTCTTGGAGCTTTGTTCGCCTTCTGTTGTTCGTTCTGTTGCGGCTCGTTCCTGGTCTCGATGTTGCTCAAACATGCGATTCCTACGCAGGCCTTGAGTTGTCTCTGGAGTTCGTGCCGGATGAGGTCGAGGAGGCCGGTAGCACGCAGACGGTGTCGCTGGTAGTCGATCGGGTACTCTCGTAGTGTCGCTATGGAGGACCTGAGCTGCTACGTCGTAGAGCTAGCGTTGCGAGCCTCATCTCGACCGCTTGACGCCGTGGACAGAGCGACCTGCACGGGTGAGGTCCGCGGAGTTGTGATCGTCGCTGCGATACCTGAGTCTTGAACCTGCGCCCGTGTGTAGATGCGTGGACCAAAAAGTGGTAGAGCTGTGAGAATGAGTTGCGGGCGCCAGCCTCGTTCAATCTTTGCGTCCTCTTTACCTCTTCATTAGACCCTTGCCAGTCTGTTCGTCGTCACCGAGCGCAAATCCACTCTCTTCTTCTTTGCTCTATCGGCGATCGCTGTGACCTTCCACACTCGCGCCACTCTCGCTTGCTGCTCGAAGGCATCCCCAACTTGCGATAACCTGCTAATCGATCGGTTTGCGCGAGGCAGTCCTGCTGGGTAATTATCGTGGATGTGATGGTATGGGACCGCCGGCCGCGACCTTGACTGACGCTGGACGCAGGGAAAGCTCGACGATCCGCATGGTGCTTGACCTTGGCCGCGGGTTTGTCTGCCGCTCTGGTGCGGCTCTCTTCACCTTCTGCATTGTGAGTTGCAATGCGGGCGGAGTCGACAGCTACTGGAGCCGCTGGTCGGTCGTACTGTGAGACATGCGGAGCATTGTCGAGGTTAGCACTCGGCGGCGAGGAGAGCATTTAAGGCAGTCGGGTCGAGATTGGCGAACATGGCATCATCCTGCCAAACTCCTCTCATCTTGCGTTGAAAGTATCCTTATGTTTCTGGCCCGTCCAACTGCTGCCCTCTTGCCGACGCCTATCTCTTCTGTCGTGTGTCTTGGGCGACCTCGAGAGACCGAGAAGGTTGCTGTCATATACCATTCGGTATTGTGAGAGGTCGGACTCGAGCTGCGTCGCAGCAAGTGAGCAAAAGTCGTTTCAAGGACTGCCCCAAAATCCGTGGAGTCCCACATGACTTTCTTCACTTAGCTTCCTGTGGAAGGTTTCCGCCAGCACGACAGCGAACAGTTCACACCTTCTTTTGACCGGCCAAAATACGGAAACTCCCCAACCGCACTTCTACATCTTCCACCGATTGGACCTCTACATCCAAGCCCGCCTCCTTCGCTGTCTGTCCCTTCACCTCCAACGAACTCAGCAGCCAGCGAGTAACCCTTCCTCTCCCACGACCACCCTCGAAATCGTGCAACAAGCCGGGCTGCAGGATCGATCGAAATGTTGGACGATCGAAGGTATGGGAGAGCGGCGTGGGCAGGGAGAAGTGGAAGCGGGGATTGCAGATGAGGAGGATGAGTTTGAGGGTGCGCTTTCTTGAGAATGTAATTGACGGAGAGGGAGAAGGAGAGGGCTTCTAGAAGAAAGGGGAACAGACGATGGAGAGGAAGACAGCGAGAGAAGCATACTTGAAATCTGTTCAGGTCATGTGTCATGTGCAGAAGTTCTACGCCGCACGTATGCCGTCGCCGCCCACGTGCGCAGTGACCCCGGACCGTAACGACATGCTCGCAGTACTGGTTTCCTGTACGGTTATCCTTCTTCCTACCATTGCCTCGAGTGTGTGGCAATGATCTGGACTCGCTTCGCCACCTCCACCCGGCTCGCACCGCTGTGCCCATTCGCCCTCCTCGGTATCGTTCTAGGCGACGATACGCGAAAGGCGGTTATAGGTATACTCCAGGGAGGCGATGGAGCAGTCGTACAATCGCACGAGGTGGATTCTTGATCGCGGCCCGTCCTCGATCAGTACCAATCCTCATGCGACTGCTTTTGCTCCCCAAAGCCATCAGAATCGCCCAGGATGCGATGCTACCAATGGCACATGGCCTACATCGCATGCAGAGGTCCATCGTTACTCGTATCCAACGGCAAGCGTTCGGAGCAAAACAGCGACTTGCGCGCCAGGCATGTTGCGAAGAACTAGCCGTCACTGCTTCTTCGATCGGGCGTATAGCTAGGGAGCTGGACATTGTAGACGTGTACGTCTTCCAGCGAGTATACGATGTGCTGCGTTCGTGCCACGACGTTGGATGCGATGCGCCGCATACCAATCTTATCTCATCGCCGCCTCGCCGATAGACTTGGGCCGGGCGGCAGTTCGCGGATCGGCCGTCATGACCAAGGCTTGGTCGATATAGATAGGCCTGCCTGCCGAACTGCTTCATCTCGTATGCTGGACTGAGCATATCGTCTAGCTCGCTGCTCTACCTCGCGGGAAATGTCTCCAGCCGCAACGTCTTGAACTCGAGGAAAACAAGCACATCACACCAAGCTAGGCTGGACTTCGATCGTGTCCGCTCGATGAGCAGGTGGTCGCAAGAGGAGGGGACCCTTGTTCCGTTCTTCGTAGAAGCTTGGGAAGAAGAGCCGTTGAAGAGCGATGCTGAGTTTTGGTAATCTCTGCAGTGAGCGCGATGACATGTGTTGAAGGCTAACGGACAAGATGGCCTTTGAGCGGCGAACTTGGTTGACCACGGAAAACGAAGTTGTGGTGAAGTGGACGTAAGGCGAGGGTTAGTCGAGGTTAGTGGAGGTTGTGAGGTCGTGAAGGTGTGGTGTTGTACAGCTGTGAGGCTCTAAGGCTCTGAGGTTGCGAGGCCGCGAGGCCGTGAAAATGTGAGGTTGTGAAGTTGTAGTGTTGTGGGGCTGTGAGGATATGAGGTTGTGGGGTTGTGAGGCCGTGAGACTGCGAGGCTGTGAAGCTGTGAGGCCGCGAGTCTGTGAAGCTGTGAGGTTGCGAGGCTGTGAGGCCGTGCGGATATAAGGTTGCGAGCCTGTGAGCCTGTGAAGATGTACTAGTATCGGGCGAAAAGGTGCTGTCTAGGGCAGCAAGTACGCCACAGTCGACCGCGATACAACACGACCTATGATTTTCACTCAATCACACAGCTCGCCACGTTCTCACCAGGTCCCGACCTTCCTAGCCCATTACCCGCGGACCCCAAACGTACAACTAGCTGCAATCTGGCCGACTTCCGGAGTCATTGAGTGCCAGGCAGGGAGAGCGGAGCATAAAAGGGAAAATCTTGAACACCGCGGCTGCGGTTCAAGGTTGCGTCTGTGCTATGGTCTGGTATCCAATCGAGTCGATGGTGGGTAGGAATGGAGTCCATTCATGGCAATATCCGGGAATGATGGCCATTAATCAGGACTAATTTGCACAAGGCTTCCACGACGTTGGGAGATCTTAAAGCGTATACTGGATATCCAATCGTAGGTCTCCTGACAGGGGCGAAGTCGCAAGGCCTCTCTGCTATCATTTCATGACCGTGTCCAGCGGCGTAGCATTAACTGCAGTTGCGGCCAGGCGTAGGACCGTGGAGGCGGAAATTGAGGACGAGCAGCGGGTTAGATCCGCAACAGAGAGGGAATGGAGAGGAGCCGGGACCTGACGCTGTTCGGGCGCTGGCGGCGGCCGTGTTCGTGGCCGTGGGCATGCGTGCGCGAGCGCGAGCGCGAGCGCGACGATAGATACGTGGCCGGTGGAGAGGAGAGCTTTCGGTAGGTGGAGTGTGAGATTACACCGGAAGACACGAGACAGCAAAGCTCATACATACACGGTCTCCAACACCACCCAACCTTCCAATCTTCGTAATCCGCGAATAGCATCCTTTATGTCCCTCAACGATCGGAAAGACACTAGTCGCAGGTAGAGGAACCAGGCGGTGATGCTGCACTTTGGGACTTCGCTCAAGACCTTGGAATCGCTACCAGCTCTGGCAATGCTATGATCGCAGTCTGGAGTAGGCTCGGACGTTCTAACATGGGCACCGGATCTGCAAAGCAAGGTGCCTTGATGTTAGGAAATGGAAAGCATGATTGCGTTCCCCGTGAGAACTCATGGCGAGAAGACCTTGGGGCGTGGATTGGATGGTTCGGCGGCAAGGTGTTATTGATGACCGAGGAGTCAGGTAGCAGTAGCCCGACGCAGGTATGCCAGTCTGTGGATTTCTTGGGCATATGGCTAAGTACACATCGCAGACCTCGCGCCTGCTGTAGTGTTCTCTTACTCGGACCGCTGTCCATCTTATGAGCATCGCTGGCCAAAGCCTGAAGGCCAGTTAGCAAGTCGGCCAGAGGAAGCTCTCGTCAAATGAGCTGACTGACCCGGCATCCGCATTGACAAAGTCGCTTCCTGCGATGACAGCTGCGGTTCTCCTCCAATAACTGGCAAGGGTATCTCCATCTTCGGCTTCTCTTCAAGTCGCATATGATCATCGTCCCAGCAGTTCGCAACTGCGGATGTGTTCCCGTTCAGCAGATCAACCTCAGCCCTCGAGAGCTCCGCGACTGCGCCGGTATCTGCATCTGCAACTGCATCTGGCAGTTCTCTCGTAGTTTTCGAACCGTCCAAATTTCCCTTGATTTGATACCAGTCTGTCTGCGGTGCAGACACGGTATGCATGCAGAGTAGTCTCCGCAGGACCTGCAAAGCTTACTCCGGTCCGTGCTGTAGGTCCCGTCGTTCGGACGTCGCACTCGTAGTACTGCTTTCTTGCGACCTCGTCGTATGCGCACCTCGTCCTCGGCTGACGAGGGTGTGTCTATCCAAGAAAGGCGCAGGTTTTGGTCTTGTATAGGGTATCCGATTGTGTTTGAATCCGCCCTGGTACAGTACCGTAAGGTAACGTGACTTCGCGGACTTGTCGGCTGCCCGATTACTAAGCTTGTCGGCGCAAAAACCCCGCCGCCATAGTTCAATTACTAAGCTTGTCGGCGCAAAAGCCCCGCCGACATGGTCTGATTACTAAGTTTGTCGGCGCAAAAACCCCGCCAGCATGGTCTGATTACTAAGCTTGTCGGCGCCTCGACGGGCGGGGACATGGTTTGATTACTAAGCTTGTCGGCGCCTCGACGGGCGGGGACTCGTCACTTCTCCATCAAAATGGAATGCACAGTCGCTGGTGTACCTTGTCAACCCTCAGATGTGACACCTGAGGCATCCAGCTTAGTAAGTACGGGCCGCGAGAAAGAGTCCAGCTCGCTGTTGGAGACCATCGTTCGGACAGCGACATCAATGATTTCAGGCGTCGATAGAATTCGCTTCAACCACACAAGAATTCGACAAGAGCCTTCTTCACATCGCCCATCGCCTGACGCAGTACCACGCCGACCCAGAGGCTTCCCCCGAAATCATGGTGGACGAGAACCATCGTCAGCATCTACGCATCCTCGCGCAAGAAGAAGCCGAGGCATAGCAACGAATCAAGAAGCTCAAGCAACGGGAACCGAGACGCAGCGGATATACCAGGGCTGTGGGAGGCCACTGCAGGAAACGCTGGATCAGTGGCTGCAACGCTATGAGGGGCAAGGAAGACGAATGGATGGGCAAGAGGCCGAGACTCGGAATGTTGAAGAGTCGAGGAGGGCATTGTGATGGTTCGTGACGGCGTGACATTGGAGACAAGGGCAACTGTCTTAGCGATTGATGGGACCATGTCTCCTCGCAGGGCCACCCAGGAGAAGCAGACATCGAGCTGGAATTGACGACCTGACAATGGGCGACAATCAGATCAACGTATATGGCTGACCACGCTGAGGGCATCAGATCTCTCCGTTCGCCTGGATGCTGCCTTGACGGATCTGCCCCAATCTTCACGACGGCCTTTCAACCTTTGCTCTTCCGCCCGATCACCCATTTGAGATCCGACGAGCAGCCAGGCAGGGAAGAATGGACGCTTTGATAGACATGTACGGGCAGGGCAGCATACACGAATCGACAGACGAGTCTTTACTCGACCAATCATTCCTCTCCTGGCGCGACGTGGACACAGAAACCATGTCCGGAGCGGCATCATGAATTCTCGCGGCGGCACAGAGACACCGTGCCGCCGGACTTGGTCATACTCTCCGTCGAGCGGTATGGCCAGCGACACTCCCACATCGAATGTCGCGGCCGCCTATACCCATGTGTCTCTCGGCATACCTGCAAGAATCTCAAAAGCATCGGTTCTTCGAATTCCGCAACGGAAGACTCGGAAGCGGCCGTCATATTGGAATCCTCCCAAGCCGCAAGACCGAGACTCTGTCCTGGTTCAGCTGCGTACTGCATCTGCTTCGCTGCATGTCAGCACTCGAAGATGCTCGTGCTGAATTCGAGACCATTGTCGGCGGCGTGCTTGGAGACGTGGATATCATCGCTACGGAAGAGGTCGTCTTCACGAGGCCCTCTGACACACTATGGCGTCCGCAGCAGAGCACAAGCTCAACAACTTCGCTCTCAAGCTCCAAATCCACTTCCTGCATCTGAATCCACCAGAGTTCGTCGGAGCATTCTTCCACCTTTAGCTTTCCGACCGCGATCCCTCCCACACCACCTACCATTGCCGCAAGCGCTTGCGACCACGACAACGACCACGACTACGACATGCCCATCCTCTCCGTTATCCTCTCCGTCATCCTCTCCGTTATCCGCTCCGCCATCCGCTTCGTCTCACCGACCTCATCCACTCCCTCCTCCGCCGCTATCGCCGCAGCACCATACATTCGCTCCTCCACCACCACCCGATTGCTACACACCCCTCCGCCTGCCACACCACCTTCTCCAACGCCCTCCACAACGACCCCCGATCCCTCAGCCTCTGCATCTCCTCGGGCAATTCCTCCACCACGACGCGCGCGAGGTTCAAGTTCGCGAAAAGCGTCTCCACGGGTGTGAGACGACACGGAGGAGGAGGAGGAGGAGGAAGGGAAAGGATGGCTAGTGGGGATAGGCTGTTCGTGTCGGAATGTTGCAATGGTGCGAGGAAAGAGATAGTAATAAGGAGGACGGTAAGAAGGAAGATGGCGCATGTGGAGACAAAGAGAGTCCTCGCCGTGGACCAGGCGGTCGTTGATGTCCTCGCAGGTGGATAATGAGGATGATAAGGATAAGCCAGACATCCCCGTCGTCGTCGTCGTCGTATCCTGACTGACCTCACGCATCAAGCAAGTATATTTTCTCGACAGCATCGCCTACTTCTCACTTTCCTTGGTTCGCCCAAAGGCCGCATACAGTATCAATACCTTTCGCACCGACGCCGATATTATGTTGACGGCCTAGTTGTAACTTTACCAGAATCCGTGCAAAACTGAAGCAGGCGATGATAATGGCACTATGGCCGCTGCTCTCTCTCCCAGCGCAACCGCCTCCGAAGCGAACGGGGACATAGTCTTCGACAGCGACGATAGTGCTATTGGCCCGACATATTCTCCCTCCTGTAGCACGTTCTCCGACACGCCCTCCAGCATGTCCTCCAGCATGTCCTACAGCATGTCCTCCAGCATGTCCTCCAGCATGTCCTCCAGCATGTCCTCCAGCATGTCCTCCAGCATGTCCTCCGATACGTCCTTTAGTACCGCCTCGGCGTCTTCATCGTGTCAGACTCGCTGCGCGCTCGCCGAATCGCAGGTCTTGTAGAGATATACTGCATCTTTCTCGACTGACCGCAAAACCACCCCTACGACCGCCACCGCCACCGACAGCACAGCAGTATCAGCAGACGACGGTGCGCTTCGAACTCGAGCCGGATCTCGCCCCGCCTAGCGACCCGTTCGTACTGCGCAAACTCGCCTTCCACTTGCCGTCGAGCCAGGCGGACTGGATTGCTTTTCCGCCTCTCGGAGTGTCGCATTGTAAGGGACAGGAAGACGGAGAATACCAGGACGGGCTATGCGATGCGATTTCTAACCTGCAATACTTCGTCGGGCGCTCGGTACCCCGAGTCGCTCTCGAGAGCGACTCTTCTTTTCGCCGGCCTTGGGCGTGAGGATCCCGTCGATTTTTCTCTCTCCCTACTGCCTCCCTCGCGAGTCTCCCGCTACGCCGTGGTCTACAACATGCCCCGCCTGCCTCGCCCGCGGACTCCACTACCTTATCTAGACGCATCCCAACGTCGGCGCCTCGCGAGCTGGCACTAGGAAGGTTCTGGCCCCGGACCTCCTCCCAGTTCGAAACCCTTTCTTATCGGCACCCCGACTCGCCCTCGAAAAGCGACTCTTCTATTTCGCTGGCTCTTGAGCGCGTGGATCCTCACCGATTTTACTCTCGCATCTTCGGCGCGGGCGAAGCGATGGGAGGACGATTGATGTCGGATAATACCCCGGAGGGAGGGATGGGGCGGGTTTGAGGAGTTTGCTGGCCGGTCGTGTATATTAGAGACGTCTGTTCTGGGTTGGGCACGGAGCGGGTTTTTGGTAGAGAGAGGGATTAGTTAGGGAGGTATTGGGAGGAGACTGAGAGACGGATAGGTGGAGGGTTTGGACCTATAGAATAGGATGGGCCGCGAGAGAGAGAGAGCTCTACGTGGATTCAACGAGTGGATAGTTGTTAGTATAGGTAGTGGCATTAGTCTTATTATAGAGTAGTCTATATAATAGTATTACTAGTCGTAATTAAAGGCTCGTCTTATGGATAATATCTTAACGTTGTCTGTTTATACTAACTACCCTAATATACTTTCTATTCTCTCTATAGGCCTAGAGTAGCTAAGGTTTTGATTTTCGGATTTCCGGAAGTTCCATTAGCGCGAAACCGCATTAGCGTAGTTTTTATAGATATATAGAGATTCCTACGAGTCTATTTAGGTATATTCTATATCTATTCGTACTCGCCGTTGTTCTTCTTACGTCTATCCCTATTATAGTTAAGAGATAGACTTTACTCTCTTAATATTAGCTAATTACGCCTATGCTAATTATATATTAATATTATATTCAGTACGTTATTCGCGCTTTATTATAAGGTAAATGTATATATCTTATTATTTTAGGCGTATTGCTTTATATTATTAGTGTTTCTTAATATCCTTATCTCTAAAATAACTACTACGCGCCTTTTAAACCCTCCCTTGATTAGTAATATTACTACTACCTCTAATAGCTACTATATTACTATATAGTATCTATTATAGCCTATCCTCTTTAATATAATTATCTATATATCTACTACTTACCTTTATCTACTACTCCGCGTACTACTTTATTATTATATTCGCTACCTTACTACTATATAAGATAGTTTATTCCGTAATTGCTACGCTCGATAGGTAAGTATAGCCTATTCGTAGTATATTCGTAGGGCTAATTGTACCTTTATAGCCTTGTTCGCCTAACTAAGGATAATAAATTCTAGTTATATAATACTATTAAATAGGATATATAGGTTTAAGAGGTAAAGGACTCTATAGATAATAAGGAGGCGTAGAACGTACTATAAGTATAGAGACTTACGATAGAGAGGGGATATTATAATACTAACTACGTAATATAGCTCTAAGCTATGCTACTACGACTATATTACGAAAAAATAAAAATAGAATTCGTAGAATCCGCGAGTAGCTTCCGAGATTTCTAAGATATAAAAGTTAGAAGCGAGTAGAAAGTAAGTAGGAACGAGAGTAGAAACCCTACCTTCTCGACTCGAATTCGACTCGAATCTCTCTAAGTTCTTTTATTTACCTTTATCGCATCTTACTTCTCTTCTCTTTCTACCTCGAGCCTACCTTTCGATCTCTCTACTAATATCTTAATAGATATATACGCTACTATCCTTCTTATACTCGATATACTACTATCCTTCTTATACTCGATATACTACTATCCTTCTTATACTCGATACGCTACTATTCTTCTCGCGCTCGATATCCTATTCTTCTTATACTCGATACGCTATCCTTCTTATACTCGATACGCCGTCGTTCTTCTTATACTTAATACGCCGTCCTTCTTATACTTAATATACTATCCTTCTCGCGCTCGATACGCTATTCTTCTTATACTCGATATCGCGCCCTTCTTATACTCGATATCGTACCCTTCTCGCTCTAAAAAAGGTAGGAATATCGGATAACTATACTCTCTCTCGCGCTCTTCTACCTCTCTCTCTCTTTCTACCTCTCTCTCTCTTAGTTATAAAAGAGGAGGACTTATATATACGCTCTCTCTTTCTACTCCTCTTTCTTAAAGGACTCGCGTATATACTCTCTCTCTTTCTACCTCTCTTTCTTAGTTATAAAAGAGAAGGACTCGCGCGCGTACTCTCTCTTTCTACCTCTCTTTCTCGGTTATAAAAGAGAAGGACTTATACGCGCGCTCTACCTCTCTTAAATATACGCTCTATCTCTCTCGAACGCGCGCTCTCTACCTCTCTTTCTTAGTTATAAAAAGAGACGGACTTATATATACTCGCTCTTTTTCTACCTCTCTTTCTTAGTTATAAAAGAGAAGGACTTATACGCGCCTACTCTACCTCTCTCGAATATACGCTCTATCTCTCTTAAACGCGTGCTCTCTATCTCTTTTTCTTAGTCGTAAAAAGAGAAGGCCTAGGACTTACGCGTACTTACTCTCTTTCTACCCCTCCCCTCGGTCGTAAAAGAGAAGGACGCGTATACGCTTGCTCTCTTTCTACCTCTCTTCCTCGGTTATAAAAGAGAAGGACTTACGCGCGCTCGCTCTCTTTCTATCTCTCTTTAAGTCTTTCTTAGTTATAAAAGAGAAGGACTCGCATATACTCGCTCTCTTTCTAGCTTTCTTTCTCGGTCGTAAAAGAGAAGGACTCGCGCGCGCTTACTCTCTTTCTACCTCTCTTTCTTAGTTATAAAAGAGAAGGACTCGTAGGCGCTCGCTCGGAAAGAAACAAACTCTCTCTCGTATACCTATAAACGAAAAGATCCTATAGGCCCGATAGCTACTAGTCGAAGCGGCGGGGGATCTGGACGGAGTTCTAGAAGAACAAACTAGGGTTCTCGACCTTCTCGAAGTATTTCGGTACTTTACCGAACGTATAGACTTTAAAATAACGTCTTAAATCCTCGCTAAATAGGGCTCGAACCTAGAGATAACAATCAAGAAGCTTATAGTATAAGCGAAGAAGCCTACGTTTATAGACGTTATTAAGGGAGATAGCGAACCCTCCTCCTCCTCGACGATAAAGGTAACGTAGTAATAACAACAACAACGATAATAATAATAATAATAGTGGATAGCCGTCTCCCGGAAGGCTAATAAGCCGAAAGAACAAGTAGAACCGAAGCCTCTAATCCTTATACTAAAGGATAAAGAGAAGGAATTCGAATAGATTATAACTCGAGACAAAATTAACAAAGCTCTTAAATATAAGGGCTAAGAGCTAGCGATTCTTACGATAAAGAAATCGATTCGGGGCAACATTGTCCTAAACTTCGTAATAGAGAGAGCATACTAATATATAATTAATAGCCTTAATAAGGTTACCGAAATTATAGGTAAGGCATAAGTAATAGAGGACTCTCTCTAGCATAAAGTCGTAATTCACGGCGTCTCGACTATAAACTTTAATACGCTAATAGGTCTATAGGACATTAAACGAGAGATCGAGACCTTTAATAGAGGTCTAAAACTCGCCGGGACCCCGATTTAACTAATAAACGAGGAGCGAAGAAAGACTCTTACTAGAGCAACAGTTCTAGTAGGCTTTGTAACCGAAGAGGAGGCAAATAGGGCTATTCAAAACCGTCTATACGTAGGCGCGGATAGCCTAAGAGTCGAGAAGGCGAAAGATCGTATACTATAAAAAGGGAAGCCTCTAGAACGTTCTATATATTAGAACACTCTCTACGGATTTTCTATGTTAACCTTAACCGATCTATCAAGGCTATAGAGTCTACTTTAGACGTCGCGGTTAAGTAGAAAGCCGACCTTCTATTAGTCTAAGAACCGTGGACTATAGAGGACCCGATAATAGGCTATAAAGAGATAAGATCTATCGTACACCGGGACTATAACTAGCTATTCCCTACGACTACGGATTCGACGATCCGTCTAAGAACAATGCTATATATTAGCACTAGACTTAACGTTAACATCTCTCCTATTTTATTAGACGATAGCAACATACTTTCCTTTGTTATTTTAAACAAGAAGGGTAATAAGATCCAGATAGTTAATCTCTATAACGAGAAAGACCTTCGGGATACCGAAACCCTATAGAACTTACGTACGATAGAGAGAAGCCTCTACTCTTTACGTAATACCTTCCTTCCAAATACTCTACTAGTAGGAGACTTTAACCTTAGACACCCGTCTTAGGATCTAAGGGGAAAGGATACTACTAGCGCCCGCGAATTTATAGAGTAGATACAAGACTAAGGCTTTACTCTACGTAATACAATAGGTATCGGGACCTTCTATAGGCCGTACCTAGACGTAGAGTCGGTCTTAGACCTTACGTTTATAAAAGGATCCTTATCTACGAAAGAAATCGACTAGAGAACGATTCCGATAGGCTTAGATTATAAGGCTATATCTATAGACCTTATTAGCGCGCACAATCGAGCCCAATAGAAGAAAGTAGTTCTAGACATAGCTTCTACGGATTGGGAACTATTTATAGAACTCCTAATAAGTAAAGCGACATCTATTAACTATATGAACTCCCTCGACGATATCGCGGACTCTTTTACCCTATATATTACCGAAACAATACGAGAAGCAATCCCGGAGAAAGTAGTGTACGCCGGTGTAAAATAGTAGTAGAATAGAGAGCTACGCACGTTACGCCGTATAATGTCTAGAACTTCTAGATAGACCTTTATCTATAGACGTACGCCGACGCTAGAAGGAAAAGAGGCGTATATAAAAGCGAGGAACGAGTACTTCCAAGCTATTAAAATAGTAAAGAAGAACTACTAGAACGCTTTCCTCGAAAAAGAAGACTCGAAATCTATCTTTAAAGCTATATCCTATACTAGGAATAGTAGCCGAAGATAGATACCTACGATAAATAATAAAGACTCTTTTAAGGGGAAATATAAGGCCTTCTCCGAAGCCTTATTTCCGCGCCCTCCTACTAAGGAACCTCTACCGAACCGCTAGGAAGCGTATATAGCCGGGAACTAGGGCTAGACTACGCTAACCGAAGAAGAGCTCGCTACTACCTATAGTACGAAGATAGTAAAAGGAAAAACGCCTGGTCCGGACGGTATTATATAAGCTATTATTAGTAAAGTATACGGCGCTATTCCTATTACCTTTCTACGTATATATAGTAGGCTAATCGACGAAGGATACTACCCCCAGTACTAGAAAGTTGCGATAGGCGTAGTTCTAGTAAAACTAGGAAAACTATACTACTCGGTCCTAAAAGCTTACTAGGTTATCTCTCTTCTAAACTACCTCGGTAAGATTAGCGAGAGGATACTCGTAAAGCGACTAGGGATTATCGTAGAGATAAAGCCCCTTCTATACGACTCGTAACTAGGAGGGCAAAAGAAGAAATCGGCTATCGATACGGTACTTCTCTTAACGAACGAGATCGAAGAGAATCGGAGAAAGAAGAAGAAAACTTTAGTTATCTTTCTCGACGTAAGAGGAGTATACGACTACGTTATAAAGAACCGACTATTAAGAATAATAATCTAGTTAAGGCTTCCGTATAGCCTTATACGTTAGGTTTAGTCGTTTATAAGTAATAGACGCCTACGAATAGCTTTTAACGGATAGATATAGGAATTTTAGGACGTAGAAATCGGCGTTCTATAAGGTAGCCCGATATCTCCTATCCTATTCCTTATCTATACGCGCGATATATTCTTCTCGCTATAAGGAGTTACTCCTAGTTACTACGTCGACAATATTAGACTATCTACCTCGTCTACGTCCCTTAAGAAGAACTCTAAGGTACTAGAACGTAAGGTAAGAAGGCTAATAGACCTAGGAAAGAAGAACTCGATCGCTTTTAACCTAGTAAAGACGGACCTTATATACTTCTCGAAAGGGAAAGGGTTTGATTGCCTAGTAACTCTTCTAAACGGCGATATTGTTCGCCCGGTAAAGAAGGTAATAAGGTAGCTTAGGATTTAGCTCGACGCCGGTCTTACCTTTAAGGAGTATATTACGATAAGATCGGTATAAGCATAAGTAGCATTCTATCGATTAGAAAGACTAGCTAATACCGAACGCGGTCTATCTTCTATATCGTTAAGAAAGATCTACCTAGCCTACGTTACTATAGTAGTAGACTACGGGGCCCCGGTTTGGTAGCGGTCGAAAAAGAGTATAAAACCTTTAGTATCCCTATAAAGTAAAGCTTATAGAAAGATCCTAGGCGTTTTCCGTACCGCCCTAAACGTCCCGTCTAAAGTAGAGTTAAATCTCTTCGCCCCGGATCTATACCTAGAGAGACAGTTAATTCTATACTCTCTACGCGCGGCAAAGCTACCCGAAAACTACCTAGTATAACTCGCTATCTAAAGTACGCCTTCGGATACGCAAGAAGTCTAATATAAGGATTCGAGAGAGATACTTCCGTAAAAACGATAGAGAATATAGATATAACTACTCTATTATCGACTCCGACAATATAAGTATTTTATAGAACACGAGAGGGCAAACTATATAAAAGACGGTCTCTTTAGCGTCTAGAAAACCCGTTACGAAATAGTGAGATAATAGGAGATTAATAAGGTACCTAGGAATACAAATAGCTACCTTAGTTAATTTCTATGGAGCTCGCTAGGAAAACATAGAATAGGAGGAAGACGCGCTTTAACTAGTACCTTCTATACTATTCTATTAGGATACGGATACCTAAAGTCCTATCTCTATTACTTCGGACATATAATAACGCCGAACTACGTTTATAGAAGAAAAGAAATAGCCGTACACCTTGTTTATAGCTGCCCTATCTACGACGTAGTTACGCCGCTACCTCTACGATAAGTACACTCTCTACTAGAAATAGTAGTAGACAAGGAACTCCGGAAGTGCCTTACTACCTTTCTCTCGGACACAAAAATTGCTTCTAGGACTTAGTACCTAGTAAGAGGCGAAGACGAGACCGTCTAGCTAATACTCCTTTATTTTCCTTTATTTTGCTTTTGTTTTAAGTCCTTAGGTATAAGCTTACTAGTACCCTAGGCACGGGAATTTTCCCTAAGGTCGAGAGATACGCGAGAATAACGATTGTATATAGATAGAATGCTATCGCAAGATAGCCGTCCTATATAGTTATAGACTCCTATAGGACGTAAATAGAACAAACAAACAAACAAACAATATAGCGGCTATATAGGCGGCTTTAGATAATAAGTAGTAGATAGCTTATTCGTAGCTCGTTCGTAGACTCGTTTAGTAGGCTTCGTAAGTCCTACGGTCGTTAGATAGTATAGTATATAGACTAATAGCTAAAGCTATATAAAATAGATTATTTAATGCTCTTATTTCAACTCTAAAGGGGGTTATAACCGTTTATAGCCCGTTCGTAGGCCCGTTTATATAGATAGCATCTCCTCTAATTACTTTAAGTATTAGTCGGCTATATATACTCTCTAGCGACGACTAATATACGGATCTATCGATTTAAGGCTATATATCGCGGTAACGGTTAGAGGTATTAAACTATTATTCGAGGCCTATTTATAGTTAAGTTCGTAGATCTAGCCCTTATCTTAGCTATTTTCCTACCTTTCTTATTTATATATATATTATCTACTAACGTTTCCTCGTCCCCTTAATCGTCCTATATAGCTATAGTTATTCGACTAATTATTAGACCGATTATTAAATACCGCTATATCCCCTACTAATACTTACCCGTCCCCTTTATTGTTCTATATAGCTCTATAGTTATTTAACTAGTTATTCGACTAGTTATTCGACTAGTTATTCGACTAGTTATTAAACACTACTATATGCCCTACTAATATTTACTTGTCCCTTAATTATTGCGTACTACTACTGTCCTTCTCCTATATAGTCTAGCCTATCTCCTCTATTAGATCTATTCCCCCTTCCTATACCTCTTTATACTAGCTCTACTCTATATACCTCCTTAATAACTAAACAACTTCTATATACTATATACTATAGAACCTCTATATAACTGCTAATATATAAGCGCCTCTATAGCCCTACCTTATCCTCTTAGCTAATCCTTACTATAGTACCTCCGTCCGTCGCGGTAATAGCTAGTACTTATATATACTATATCTTAGCCGTAATAGCTATACCTCCTTCTACTAATTAAACGCTTTACTACTAGAGATAGTATAGAGGGATATATTCTCTTTAAGTTTGTCTATCTAGGCCCTCGCGGCTTAAATCTTCTAATAGCCTAGCCGTAGCGAGTTCTATTTAATAACGAGTATTATCTACTAAGGAGAGTCGACCTATCGACGGTTAAGCGTATCTATAGCCTTAGCGGAACCTCTACTATATAGAAGGAGATCGATAGGATATACTAGTATTACTAGCGACTCGGGCTTTAGCTATAGCTAGCTAATAGAATATTAGTACTAAGTATTAGACTTCTACTAGATTAGGGTATATATACGTAGGTAGACTAGATCGAGTCGCGGGTTAATTATTAACCGAAGGGGGGGCGCTCGAATAGGAGTAATAGTAGTAATAAGCTTTTAATATAGGCCTTTAATTAACGGACTATCTAGCTACGAGTATATAGGGATTAAGGGCTAAGTACGAGGGGGCCATCTAAATAATTAATTAAATTAACTAATTATGTAATAATAACTATAGCTAATAAGAGGCCTAAGAACTCCTTTAAATTGTATCTCTACTATATAATAGAAGTACTAGGAAACTATAGGTCGTTTTCGTAGCTAGTTCGAGGCCTATTCGTAGACTTGTTCGCTACTAAACGCCCTTCGAATATTCCTAGCGTATACCTGCTAGCTATATAGACCCTTATAGAGGCCTTTCTTAACGTAGAGAGCACTACCGTTATACGTTACGAAAGAAAAAAACTAGAATTTGTAGAATCCATAAGTAGCTTCCGAGATTTCCGAGATATAAAAGTCGGAAGTAAGTAGAAAGTAAGTAGGAACGAGAGTAAAAACCCCGCCTTCTCGACTTGAATTTGACTCGAATCCGGCTTAAATCTCTCTAAGTTCTTTTATTTACCTTTGTCGCGTCTTACTTCTTCCTTTTTTTTCTCTAAGTCCTTTTATTTACTTTCTTATCGCCTCTTACTTCTTCTCTTTTTACCTCGAGTCTACCTTTCTTACTTCTTCTCTTTCTATCTCGAGTCTATCTCTCGATCTCTTTACTAATATCTTTATAGATACGTACGCTACTATCCTTCTTACGCTCGATCCGCTACTATCCTTCTCGCGCTCGATCTACTTATAAGAAGTATAAAGATATCGTAGTATATAGAACGCTAGCTAGTAATCCTACTAGTAATAAAACTAATTCTTACTATTATTAAGTTATATATACGTGCCTCCTAATATACGACTATACGTTACGTAAGTAGCATTCGCCGCTACGCTCGGCGTTATATTATCTAACGACCTTACCTAAGGTCTATAGCTAGGCTATACCTTAGCTTTCCCTAACAATTATCTCCCTCCTCCGAAGGAGACGTCTCGGATACCGGCCTCCCTCCTTCGATTCTTATACGTATAGTAAGCTAACCGTATACGTATAGCTAACGAGTAGCCGTACGACGGTAATATAACTACTAGTAATAAGCGTAAATGCTAGCGCTATAAGAAGAATAACTACGGCTACGAGACTATCGAGTACCCGGACCTTAAGTTATAGGCGACTCGCCTACTAGAGCTCTATACGGAGTATAATAACTTCGAGCTAGCCGACGGTAACGCGCTATACCTCTAAGCGCGCCTAGAGTCGGTAGGCGCCGACGTTGCCCGTACCCTTAAGATTAAGGAGGTAAATAGTAGGAATTACGTAGGCGGGTTAGCGACCCCTCGTAAGATAGGCGTAGGTAGGTTAGTAGGTAAAAGCTCCCGGCCTAACCTCCTTCTTACGTAGGGTAACACCGCTACTACTAATACTATGTTCGAGCTCTAGTACGAGGTAAGCTAGCTTCTCGCTTACTTGTCGATTACTCTACTAATGCTTTTTATAGTCTCTCCGCCTATAGGGCGCTACTACGCCTACCCTCGAGGTAGCCGCTACCGCCTTCGCCTATAATAGTAGTACTTAAGTAGAGACGTTGCCTCGTAGCTTCGAGGATATCGAGGTAGATAAGAAGGAGGAGGTTAGCGATACCTAAGCCGGGCAAATAGCCGGCTCTTCCTATACTTCTAGGCTACTTACCGCTAGCGTTACGCCTACTTATCGCGGTACTAGGGGGTTTTTTCCCTTTTAAATAAAGGCTTTTTTCCTCTATGCTTACCTCTTCTATCTCTTCTATCTCTTAGGTCCTTTTATAATAACCTTGTCCTTACGTAACTCCTATGCTTCTATTAGGTTAGCCGCACTCTTATACTCCTTAGCTATCTACTAGCTATCGTATTCCTTAGGCTAATCCTTCTAGTATACGAAGTAGAACTTCCGATCCCTCGTTGTACCTAGGATCTCCTTAACCTCCTACTCGCCTATTTCGTCTACGATAGGTATACTAGCCTTATAAGACGAACCTAGGCGGCTACGCTATAGTTCGAGGTAGCTAACGTAGAACACGTTATAAATACGCGAGTTACTTAGGAGCGCTAGGCGATACGCCTACGATCTAACTACGTCTATTACCCGAAAGGGACTCACCTATTTGGGTCCTAAGGTCTTCTTAGGCATCTTAAGCTTTAGGTTCTTCGTCAATAGTACGACGTTATTACTAATACTAAACTGTTTTAGCTTATAATTCTTGTCGTAGTACTTCGCTTAAGACTCGGCTACTTTTCTCTAGCGTTCCTTAAGCTTCTCGTATATCTCCTTTAAGCGTGTTGCTATATTAATTGCTACGGGCGTCCTTCCCCTCGGAATCTCGCCTCGAGATTCCGTAGTAAGAGTAGGATTCTACCTATATACAACGTAGAAGGGACTTATGCCTAACGTAGGGTGTTCGCTATTATTATATACGAACTCCGCCTATACTAATAACTTAGCCTAGTTTTCCTAAAACTCTCTATAATAGTAGCGAATGTATTGTTCTAATGTCTAGTTAGCTCTCTCCGTCTACCCGTCCGTCTACGGATAGAAGGCTATAGATAGCCTACGAGTTATATACGACTCGTAGTAGAAGTCGCTCTAGAACTAGCTCGTAAATAGAGATCCTCTATTACTAATAATACCTCTTAGCACTCTATAGTGCTACACAACTTTATCTACTAAGAGCTTTATAAGCGTTATAGCTATATAAGTCTTATCTATTAGGATATAGATATTTATCTTTAAGTAGTAGTCGACTATTACGAGGATAGTAGTATAAACTCGACCGTCTCTTATACTTAGCGGAAGGTCTATAATAAAGTCTATTAACAATTCCTACTACGGACCGTCCGGTAAGGGAAGTATATATAACTCGCTATAGGGACAATACTAACGCGCTTTAGATACTTAATAAGTTAGATAGGTAGATACGTATTCTATTACTTCCTCGTATATGCCCGGCTAGAAAGACTCCCTCCTTAGAAGTGCTAATACCTTAGCTTTGCCGAAGTGTCCTACTAGTACGTCGTCGTAATATATATGGATTACCTACTTCCTTAATACGAGGTCGCTAGGTACCTAGAGTTTCTTACCCTTATATAGTAGGCCGTCGACTATTAAGAAGTCCGTATACGGTCCCTTTATAAGGTACTTACTATATTCCTCGTCGTACTTCTATAGTATACTAATTATCCCTTTTAGTATCTTAGAAGGTAGTATATAGGCCTACTTATCTAAAACCGCCGTACGTGCGATTCTTATAGGTAATATAGGTAGGACGCTCGTCTTCGGGATAGCTACTTAGGGAATTAACTTTTGCTGCTCCTTATAGATAATAACGATCCTCCTTATAAGGGGATCGCCTCTAGCCGCCTTATCGGTCGCCTAGTACACTAACTTGTTCTATAAGGTTAGGAGTAGCGTACTTACTACTTACGTCTCGGTTACGTAGTCCGGGCGCCTCGATAGCGTATCGGCTAGGTTTATCTTCCCGGCTCGATACTTAATTATAAAGTTAAAGGGCGCTAGAAAGATAGCCTATCGAGCTTGTCTACTATTTAGCTATTTTACCGATATAAAGCCCTTTAAGTTAGCCTAGTCGACTAGCACCTAGATCGTATACGGTACGCCTTTAAAGTATAGTCGCTACTACTTAAAGCACTCTACTACGGCTAGTAGCTCTTAGTTATGCACCTTATAGTTACACTTAGTAGGGATTATCTTTCTCGACTAAAAGGCGATAGGATGCTACTACGAGTCGAACTCTTATAACATAATTCCCGCTAGCGCGTAGCCTAAGGCGTCGGTTTCTACCCTTAGCTTCCTTATAGGATCATAGTACCTAAGTACTAGAGCCGAGGTAAAGGCGGACTTTAACTAGGTAAACGCCTACTCTTCGGCTACTCCCTAGTTAAGGTTCCTAGGCTTCTTGCCCTTCTTTATCCCCTTTAACTAATCGGTAAAGGGCTTAACAATCTTAGAGTAGTACTTAATAAATCGCTAGTAGAACCCGGTAAATCTAAGGAACTACTAGATGTCTACGTATATCTTAAGAGTCGGCTACTCCGAGACTACGGTTACCCTACTAGGGTCTATCTCGATCCCCTTAAGCGTAACTACGAACCTAAGGAAGTCTACCTTTTGCTAGAACTAGAAGCACTTCTTAGGACTACTAAAGAGGGCCAACTTCCGTAGTCGCTTAAGTACCTCTCTTATAGCTCGTACGTACTCCTTACGTGTCTTACTATAGATAAGGATATTATCTAAGTATACTATACAAATCTAATTAACTAACCCGCTTAGGGCGCGGTTAATATATTCCTAAAAGGTCGCTAGCGTATTAGTTAAGCCGAAAGGCATAACTAAGTACTTAAAGTAACTATAACGCGTACGGAATACGGTCTTCTAGCGATCTCTTACTTAATAGGAATACGATAATACGCATCCTTTAAGTTAATAGTCGTGAAATACATATACCCTTATAGGCGATCGAGGGTCTTACTAATTAACGGTAGCGGATACCGGTTTTTTAGCGTAATCGCGTTTAGTTCTCGATAGTCTACGTATAAGCGAACGGTACTATCCTTCTTAGGGACAAATAGGATAGGAGTACCCGCCTCGCTAGTGGACCGCTAGATCTACCTATGCTTAAGGGCTTTCTAGATATACTCCTCGAGCATCTTTAGCTCGGTCTAGGACTAATAGTATATCGCCTTAAAGGGGGGTTTCTTACCCTCTTCGAGGTCGATCGTATACTCTACGTTTGTTAGTAGCCTACTTAGCACCTAATTAGAGCCTACGAACACGTCTTTAAAATCTTTATACTCCTTAGGGAGTCCTTCGATAGTAATAGACGTACCCGTATCTATCTCGACTTAGCGAATAGTTACTATATAGACCTTATCGCTTCTTTTTAAGTCGTCTATAAATTGGAATGCTTCTAGTATGTCTATACCCTACGACTTAGTTAAGTACAACTATTAGTTATGTGCGCTGTTTACTAGTATACTATTCTAGGCCCTCTATAGGTTACTAAGAATAAGGGCCTCATCTTCTATATTAATAGCGTAGAAGATTGCTTCCGAGGTACGAACTAATTGCTTAGAGTCTACTAGCCTTAAGCGAATCTTATACGCACTATAATAATAGCTCTTAGTGCCTTTGTTCCCTTAGTAAGTACCTACGTATAGTAGCGTAGCATTCTTAATACGTTCTAAACCGTACTTTAGTACGAAAGATTATAAGATAATACTTACGTCCGTATAATTATCTAGGAGGAAGTCGGCTATTACCTCGCCTATAGGCGAGACGACCTTACCTCGCTTACGAGACGTACATCTTAAATCGACTGGAATCTCGAAGCCTAGTCGCGATCCTTTCCTAGGCCTCTTCCTTTTTTTAACTTCTTCGTCTAGCTTTACTCCGGCTCCTCGTCTACTTCTAGCTTACGTACCTCTACCTTCTTATTCGGGTAGTATAGAGTAATATAGCCTTTCTTACTATAACTATAACATTTAGCCTTAGCTATCTATTCCCGGTTAAGATTATTACCTAGCGGTGAACCTACATTACAGTTACTACTAGCCTACTAATCGCTCCGTAGGCCGCGAGGTAGAGGTCTAGAGTTCTCTTAATTCTTCTTCTTAAAGCGGTCCTTCTTATCTAGCCTACTTAGCGCTTAAGAGTCGGTAGCGGCTCTCTTACCGGCCGAAGCTCCTATACTTTTAATCCGAGTAGCTAGGCTAACTAATTCCTACCTAGTAGTAGGGATAGTATAATACTTAATAATAGTATCTTATAACACTAGCGATAGCTTTACGAGTAGGTAGTAGATCTTCTACGCCTCTATATAGTTACCTAGCTAATCTTCCAAAATAGTTAGCTTTATCGCGAACTTCTAGACGGTCTAGTTATCCGCTTAATAAGCCTTCTTATATTCTAAGGTAACGTCTAGTATACGGTTTACTAGATCTCCGACTATGTCCCGTATAAAGGTACGGAAGTCGTCGAAGGTTATATAACGAATATCCGCTATACTATAGTTCTAGGACTACTTCTCTTACGGGTCTCCTACGAGGTATATAACCCTATATAGGATCTTCTCCCTCTCTATCGAATATATATCTACCGAGAGCTTAAAGATAAGTTTAAGCTCGCGGAGGAACTATCGACTATTAGTAACACTCTCTCCCTTAAAATTTCTTAGCTCTTTTAATTTTAGACGCGAGGCTAGGCCCCTCGTAGGTAGTACTCCGGCGCTTAGTAGGCTAGACATAGACTCGGGAGTCCCGACGCTATCCTAACTAAGCTATTAACGACAATGTTTAATAGAGTCTACTATAGCGATAGAGCTATTATCTCCTACTCCTAGAGTACTTCCGTCCGGCGGTTCTATAGTAGCTATACGACGTAACTCCTATACGTAGACGCAAGCGTTACGTAAGCGAAGCGCCGCCGAAAGCCTCGCTACTTCCTAATCTAGCTTATTAATTTCTATCTCTATATTAAGAACCGATATAGTTAATTAATTAGATAGTACTACCGACCCTTATCGTTTGCTTATAGCTCGCTAAGGAGGAGTAGGTAGCTCGCCGGTAGGTATCTCGTCCGCTATTAGGTTCTATAGATCGCGGGCTCTTAGAGAAGAATTAGAATTATAAGAAGTATAAAGATATCGTAGTATATAGAACGCTAGCTAGTAATCCTACTAGTAATAAAACTAATTCTTACTCTTATTAAGTTATATATACGTACCTCCTAATATACGACTATACGTTACGTAAGCGGCATTCGCTACTACGCTCGGCGTCGTATTATCCAACGACCTTACCTAAGGTCTATAGCTAGGCTATGCCTTAGCTTTCCCTAATACTACTATCCTTCTTACTCTCGATATTACGTCCTTCTTACTCTCGATATTACGTCCTTCTTGCTCTCGATATTATGCCCTTCTTACTCTCGATATAGCGCTCTTCTCGCTCTATAAAAGGGAGGAATATCGGATAACTATACTCTCTCTATCTCTCTTTCTCGGTTATATCTACCTCTCTTTCTCGGTCGTAAAAGAGAAGGATACGTATACGCTCTCTACTTCTCTTTCTTAGTCGTAAAAGAGAAGGATACGTACGCGCTCTACCTCTCTTTCTACCTCTCTTTCTCGCTATCTCCGGTTTAGATCGCTATTAGCTCGGTGTCTTTTTAGGGGTCTCGCGCTAGCGGTCTAATAATAAAACGTAGGATTCGGTTAAATTCTAACTTCGAAAAACGACTTTTTAATAACGACGAGATATGCTCTATCCGATAGCTCGTAGAAGGTAAATAAGTAATTTAAAATCGATCTATCTCTTTAAGTTTTCGATTATAAGTTATTCTGCCCCTTATCTAGCCCTCTTTCGATCCGAGGTAGAGTCCGGCTTTTTTCGAAATCGATTGACTATAGAACGTATAATAAACTTTTTCTAATTATTTTTAGATCTATAGACTTGTTAGACTATTGTCTAAGAACTACATTCCCGGATTATCTCTATAGTATATAGATATTGTCTAAATAGTAAGAGTATAGAAAAAGTACGAATTCGATACCGGATAGTAGCTATTAGTAAGGGTTTCCTTATATTAGCCCCCTCCCCCCTTCGCAGCTATCCTTAGCCGTACTTCGTATTATATAGTCGTATATGCTCGGTGTCCGGATTTGGAAGAAAAGGTGGGTCCTTATATATACCTAGTATCCTATTTTAGAAAAGGTAGGTCTACCTTTTTTTTCGAGTTTTTAACTTTAGCCCTCTTTTTTAACCTTCTCTTCTATAAACCTACCTAAAGTAAGTAGCCTTAAGGGGCGGTAGAATAGTCTAGATTAGCGCTAGATTAGCTGTACTCCGGTCGAGACTACTATAATGTCGTACGCTCTAAGCTATCTACGTAAGAAGTACGAGTAGTCGGTCCTAGCTAGCGAGTATAACGCTAATCCGTACTCTTCCTATCTATTAGTAGTTAAGGAAGGCTAGGATCTCTTTAAGATCTACCGGCTATCTAAAATTAAGCCTCCGGACGGTATTACGGCTAAGTATATAGGTTACCTATATAATAAGAACGTAGACTACCTCTAGGTAGGTTATCCCTACCCTATTCTAGCTCGTTCTAACCCTCTCTTAGATACCTCTAGACTCCGAGAACGCCTAGAAGGCTATTAACACTAATATTAAGACTACCTATAACCGTAACCGTACCCCTATAGAGGTAGAGGACCTATATAACTACATCTTATACTATACTAGTACTATAGAGGCGTAAGTTGTCCGTTCTAGCCTATTCTAGACTAGCCTACTAATAGACTAGATCTCTAGGAAGTTAGATAGTAGCTTCTATAGTAAGGATAGTCTCTCGTAGTACCCTAGAATGTCGACTTAGGAGGAGACGAGGTAGAAGGTAGTAAAGCGGGACCGTTCGGCTAAGGCTATACTCGACCGGGCTATAGGTATCTCTAAATAGCGCATTCTAGGGCGAGCTAATATATTCTATAGACCTCTAGTAACACCCCCTCTAAGAAGCGTCGCCTTATCGATATATCTAAGGGTAGTAAGTCTAATAAGGCGCGTACTAACGTAGCTAAGAGCCGTCTAATTACTATAAATACCGCCTTAGAGATTATAAACTAGGCTATATTAAGGAAGGGTACTAAGTTAGGTAAGCTACGTAAGTTAGTATTCCTAACTATAGCTAAGGACCGTAGTAAGGTAGAAGATAGTAATTATAACTCAAATTAAGCTAGAATAGTCTAGAAAGGGTAATTAAAGGGAGTTAGCGCCTAGGTATAATATATAACGCTACTAAGATACTTAGTAGGGCCCTTTAGAGTTAAATAGTATAGAATAGGTCTTTTCGGGCTATCTTGGTCTAGAATAAAGTAACCTATATAGTAAAAATGTCCCTATATTTTCTCGATTTTGTTAAGAAATCGCTAAGTTCTTTAGGATTTCGAGATTTTCCTATACCGGCCTCGTAGCTCCTTCTAGACTATTCTACGCCTATAAGCCTATATCGTAGCCTCGCTAATATTTACTACGGGCTCCTAGGAGTTCTCCGCGTCCTTATAGCCCTTCTACTTAATAAGGTACTTACGATTATTTAGGTCGTCTACGCGTTCCTATAGTATACGCTCGACTTCGTACTTAACGCCCTTACCTACGTCGTAACGCATTATTCTTTACTATTCTCGGCTAGAATAGTCCGGAATAGACCTCTCGAGTAAGGAGACGTAGAAAGTCGGGTAGATCTTAAGCGAATCTAGGAGGTCGAGCGTATATACTACCTTATCTACGACCGCCTTAATCTTATAAGGGCCGATATAATTATAATTAAGCTTTAGCGATAGTCGGAGCGACTTAATATTACGAGTACTTAGGTAGACCTTATCCCCTACTTTAAAGGAGATATCCTTTCTACCCTCGTTAGCCTATCGAGCTATATCCTCCTTCGATCGGGCTAGTCGGGAGCGGAGTTTCTTCTAGTTAGTTATAACCTAGTCTACGAGCTATACCGCCTAGGGTACCTCTTCCTCCTCCTAGCGCATTTTAGGTAAGTAGTACCTCTATAGGTCCCTTGCGGTATTAGCCTAGAAGGGAGTAACCCTAGTTACGGTATAATAGCTATCGTTATAGGCGAATTCGGCCGTAGAGAGTAGTAGGACCTAGTTATCTTACTCGTAGTTATAGTACGTATATAGATACTACTTAAGGGTCTAGTTCTACCTCTCTATTTGTCCGTCGGTTTATAGGTAGAAGGCGGTACTTAGCTTCTAACGCACTTTAAGGTATTAGTAGAACGTACTCCAAAACTTAGAGGTTAAGATTAGCTCTCGATCCGAGGTAATAGAGGCTAGGGGTCCGTAAAGGCGGATTACCTCCCTTATTAGGACCTTAGTAAGCTCCGCTACTATTATCGTCTTCTAGTAGGGGACATAATAGGCTATTTTAGTATATCTATCGACAATAACTAGTATACTATCGTAGGATTGCCCTAGAAGCCTACTCTTAGGTAGGTCCGTTATAAAGTCGAGTATAATGTCGGCCTATAGCGTTAGGGAAGGCGGCTTAGGATATAGAAGGCCGTAAGGTTTATATCGCCGGGGCTTAGCCCTATTATAGACCTAGTAGGTACGGACGTAATCTTTTATATACTAGCGCATCTTAGGCTAGTAGAAACTATGCTATAGTAGCTCTAAAGTCCGAGTAAAACCGGAGTAGCTAGCGAGGACGTTATTATAATATTCCTATAGGGGGCGGAGCCTTAATACTCCCTTAGGAACGTAAGCCTTCTAGTCTATATAGGCGACCCTATTCTTAACGTACTACCTAGTAGCCTAGGGGGTAGGGGTGCTTAGCGTCTTCTCGGCGAGCACTCTTTAGAACGTCTTATCCCTACTTAGGTCGTTCTTAAGGTCGCCCTAGAGAGTACTGGGCCGTACTACGGCCCCTATATACTAGACTAGGCTATTCTATCCCGCTCTAGTAGATAAAACCTCGTAGAATAGCCTTACGCTCGAGTCTACCTCCTCTTCGGTTACCTACTAGCTAGAGTAGGATTTATCTATAAGGTTAGGACGCCGGCTAAGGGTATCCGCTATACCGTTAGCCTTCCCTAGGTAGTAGGTAGTCCTAAAATTAATCTAGGAGAGCTACTCCGCCTATCTAACCTACCTTCTTATTAAGGATTTAGTTATAGCGAGGGTTTATAGGTTCGTATAGTCAATTAGTAGCTCTACCTAGTACCGTACCCCCTCGAGGTAGTAGCGGAAGTACTTAAAGGAATTAATAATAGCTAGGAGTTCGGCATCTTCCGTCCTATAGTTTCTTTCTATAGTAATTATCTTCTAGGAGAAGTATAACATTAGAAACTACTATAACTTGCCTCCTTCCTTATAGGGCTAGGATAAGATTCCTAAGATTGCCTCGCCTAAGGCGTCGGTCTCTACCTAATAGGGTAGTACTAGGTTATAATAGCGTAGGATAGGCGCCTCTAAGAACTTCTACTATAGGTTATTAAAAGCCTTAAGCGCCTTTTTATTAAGCTAGAGCGGCGCGCGTTCCTTCCTCCTCTAAGCGTTCTTTACCTCCCTCTTCCCTTCGGTATACCTATTTAAGGGAATAGAGAGGCGCGAGAACCTACGGATAAAGCGCCGATAGTAGTTAGGGAAGCTAATAAAGACCCGGATATTATAGACGGAGGAGGGTACTAGCTATTCCTAGACCGAACTAACCCTTTCTAGGTTAATCTCGAGACCGTTACGGGTAATTACGTACCTAAGGTAGTCTACCTAGTCCTTATAGAACTCGTACTTACTTAGATTAGTATATAGCTTATACTAGCGGAGGCGCTCTAGTACTTATCGTATATAGTCCTTATACTCCTCGAGCGTTTTAGAGAAGATTAGAATGTCGTTAAGGTAGACGATATAGAAAACATTAATTAGCCTAACTAGTATGCTATTAATGAAGTTCTGGAAGATAGCCGGGGCGTTATAGAGCCCGAAAGGCATAACCGTATACTCGAAGTAGCCGTGTCTAGTCTAGAATACTATCTTCTACTTATTACTATTACGTATATAGACGCGATAGTATGCGTAGCGTAGGTCTATCTTAGTAAAGTACCTAGCGCTAGATAACTAGTCTAGGGACTCTTTAATTAGTAGTAATCTACCTCTATTTTTTACCGTAATAGCGTTAAGGCCCTAATAGTCTACGTAGAGGCGTAGTATACTATCCTTCTTATAGGCGAAGAGTATTAGGGCGCCTATAGAGGAGGTAGAGCGCCGGATAAAGCTGCTCGCTAGGTACTTAGATAGCTAATAGCGTATAGCTTCTATTAGAGGCTAGTACCTAAGGCTAGCCGGCTTTACTACCTAACGCCCGACGCCCGACGCCTAATACCTAATACCTAACGCTCGATACCTAACGCCCGACGCCCGACGCCTAACGCCCTATTAGACATCCGACGAGCCGACTAGACGCCTAATTGGGTTATATAGAGGCTACGTATACGCTAAGCTACGCTACGTACGCCTTCGACTTATACTCGACGTATCGCTATTATAGATAGATCTTCCTTTCGGTAGGTTTAGAATTTTGTACATTCGGATCTAGACCTTCGTATATAACTTCGGTTCGGACCCTTATAGCTTCTATCTTAGCCTCTAAGAGAGCATATATCGGGCTAAAAGGGACCTTAGCGCTATCTACTAGGTAAATTCGGAGGTCGTAGGGGCTATATCGGGCGAGCTTACTCGCGAGCTCCTCTAAGAAGATATCCTTAAAGTTAGAGTAGGCTTAAGGGACGCCTTTACTTCCCGGACTAGTCCTTTCTAAGACGTCCTAGATTAATTTAGTATAGAGGGTAGTATTTACGCCCCCGAGGCACTTTTGGTAGAACCTCTCTAGCCCTACTATTACTATAGCTCGGCGTTTTAGTAGCTTCTTCCTCTAGGCGACCTTCTTAGAGGAGAAGTTAATACTCGGGTTATACCTTTCTAGCTAGGGTATTCCTAAGACTACCTAAAAGCCGTAGATATACCCTATCCTAAAGGTATCGACGTATCCTCGGAGCTTCCTATTAGTGTCTACGTACTTATAGGAGGCCCTAGCTTCTCTAAGTACGTAGAGGGACTATCCGTTTAGTATCTTATACCGAGTCGCTATAGGGAGCTCCTAAACGGCCTACCCTATATCGCGGGTAAGGAGGTAGTTATAGAAATTGTCCTAGGCGCTACTATCTATTAGTCCCTTAATCTTCCTAGTCCTTCCTAGACTATTTAGGGTTAGTTTAACTTATATTAGGCGTCCCTACTAGGCGCTATGCTACCCCGGACCGGACCGGCATTATTACTCTCGCTATAAAGGACCTAGCCTACCTAAAGAGTAGCGTCTACTTAGGGGGCGTCCCTTTTTCCGGGTCCTTCTAGAAAGAGGGGTTCGGGTAGTCGTACCTAATATAGCTAACCTACTAGTATCCGTAGTAGGTTACCTTAGATAGGCCCTTCTAGTCCGATCCGTCGTTAGACCTATTCTTCTTAGGCTTAGGCGGGTTTAAAGCGTTACTAGACTACTTCCTCCCGCCCCTATTACTATATCTAGAACTAGAGGTCTCCCTTACCTCCTACTTTTTAGCCTCGATAATTCTCTACCTCTTATTTACCCTCTCCTCTATCTCTACTAGGCTTACTAGTAGGGTAGGGTAGTTAGAGAGGATCCTTCTAAACGTAAGGGGTAGAGCTAAGTAGAGATTAAGGACTTTTCGATTATCGCTACCCTCGTCTAACTCCTTCTAGAGGATCTTTAACTCCTTTAGGAGTTTATCGGGGGCGCGGGTTCCTAGTAAAGCCTTCTTTAGCTATTTATAGGCCTTCTTACGGCGTTCCGCTTTAGTACCTATATAATTAAGTATAACCTATTTTATTATAGCCTAAGTTAGCGCTCCCTAGTAGCTATCGCTATCTATATAGCGCTCCTAGTAATCCTACTAGAGCTTCCCTATATAGTCTACGGTATAGTCGACCTTACTATTCTCTTAGTTAGTAAAGCTCTAGTATCTTCGGAACGTACGTTCTAGCGCCTAGACCTAATCCTTATAATTAGCCCGGGTCTTACCCTCGAAGATTAGAGGTTCCTTTAACTTATGTAAACTGTTCCTTATCTTATCGGAAGGATCGATTCCTATAAAAAGCTTAGTAAGAGTCTCCTATTAGGGGTGTAAGGGGGGAGTATACTTAGACTCCAAACTCCCGTCGGATAGTAGTAGTATATACTAGAGGTGTAGTAAAAGAGGGCTATAGAAGGTAAACATATAAAAAGAAGACGAGGGAAGGTAGATAGGGGGGCAACGAGGAGGTAGATTTAAGTACTATATGCTGTTATGCCTTCGGAGTGCTAAAAGGGTAGCATAATAGAGGATAAAGTCTATTAGCTACCTAGCGACGAAGGTAGCACTACTAGATATACGTAACTACTACGACTTTCCCTACTATAAGCTTCCCCTAGCTAGTATCTAACCTAGACACTAAACAAGAGACAGACTAGCGACCTAAAGCGCCGCTACGTACTGCTTAAACTAAAAGAAACAAACTTAACATATCCTATATATACGCCCTTATGCGTAAAAGCCCTCTAGAACTAGTACTAGCATCGTCCTTATCGTGTAGTGCTAATATAGACCGATCCTATCCTAGGGTTTTGCACCCGCCTCGCATATCGTATACATCTAACAAAAAGAAAAGAACAAAAGAAAACCCTATTAAAACTACTAAAGAACTCCCTTGAAATTCGCTCCTAAGTCGTCGTCGGTATTATTTCTTTCCTAGACTAAATGCGGAAATAGTCTAGTAAACCTCCTCGGCTACTATCCCTAAGTACCCGCCTCCTAGAACTGCACTCGTCCTATAGTCCTATACTTGCTAGTAAAGGGAACCTCCTAAGGGAGCGAGTCGATAAACTCCTACTAAGTAACGTGTTTATACTTAACATCCTCCGGATCCTTAACTAGTACCTCGTCTATACGAGGGCGCTTCGACTAGAAGTTCTTTAGATCGGCCTCCTTTACCCGGTAGAAGGACTTGTTACCGAAAGTGGTCCTCTTAATAGCCCGTATTCGTTAGTAGTTACTAGCGAACTAGTAGAGGGCACGCTTACGCTCTATCTAGAGGTACTCCTTTAGCTTCGCTACGCTCTCGAACTAAGTAAGTCGCCTTAGCTCGGAGAGGACGCTAGGATTGTCCTACTTAGTACTACTAACTAGCGCGCTCGAAATAGGGTTACTAGTAGTAAGTCGAACTAAGGCTAGAAAGGCGTAGGGGATAGCTCCGTACTTGTTCCGAAGTCTAGAAGGGGTACGCTCTAGAGTAGTTATATCCCTATGCGACCTACTAAGTATCTCCTACTTACTAGCCTCTACGTACTCGAGCGAACCGTCCTCTTAGTAGGTAATAAACTAGGGAAGGATAGTATAGCGCTCGGTCTTCGCTACGTAATCTACTCTATAAGGAAGATAAGGTATAGTAATACGGACATTACTAGCCTTATAGGGTACGTGCTCCTACTTAAGTCTATAGTCGTCTAGGAAGCTCTAAGGGAGGACTATATAGTCGATCTTCTATATAGCACCCTCGGTGTAATCGTAATCGTGCATCCACTTATACTATATATTAAAAACCTTCGTCTTCTATATGCCTTTAATAAGTACTATATAGTCGTCCTTCCCCTTATCGGTAAGGGAGATAGTCCCCTAAACTTAGAAGATCCCTCGTAGCTCCTTAATTATCCGAGTAATATTTAGATCGATGTGCTTGAACATAGTGTTGTCCCTAACCCTAGTATACTTAGCATAGTACGGATATAAGATAAGCCTATGCTTATAGTCTAGCCGTATAATAACGTATAGCAACTAGTACCTAATATCCTACCGAATAAGTTGCTAAACCTAAGAGTAGAATATAGTCCGGAGCTAGCTATAGTTGTCCTAGCTATTAATCTTCCGCTAGTGCTAAAGGTACATATCTATCTCCTTCTTAATAATATCCTTTAGGAAAAGGGCTTCTTATCGATTATAATTTTCGTATCGTTTACTAGCTAGTCGAATAGAGGGAAGTTAAGGGTACTATCCTTCTTAAAGGCGGCGTAGTAGGTATTAGTAATACCGAGAGCCTCCCTTATAATGTTCCTAAAGTAGGCCTTCTTCTCCTTATTAATAAGGTTATAGTAGATGCTACTAAGGACTAGTTTCTAAGCTATATTCTCGAAGCGGTATAGACTAAGGAAGTCCGAGGGCCGAATAGGACGCGCGTGCTTAAACTAGTAGAAGTAGGTATTAGTACTAGTCTTATAGTCGCTTAGCTTTTTCGTGTCGCCGTTAAGCTAAAGGAGTCTATATAGGAATAGATTCTTATTAGTCCGAGACCCCTTCTTAACTTTAAACCCTAAGTATCGAAGGAGGTCCGTAGTATACTCTATATAGAGATATGCCTAATCCTTCTAAGGTAGAGATAGATCCGGATATAGTATTTAAAGGCACTTAAAGAATAAGTTAGCGTTCGCGAGCCTTTCCTTACCTACTAGTTTCTAAAGCCTATTAATTAGAGAAATTACTTATAGACTAGCTAGCTCGTAGTTATACTTGTCCTTTCGTAGAGCATCCTTCTTTAGAATAACACTAGTAGCGAGCTAAGACTCGCTAATAGCAATCGAAAGCGAGCGTGCTCGACTGGTCTTTCGGGTAGGCGGAGTAGCTTCTTAGATACTGTCTTCTAGTTTAGTACTACCGGGGGTAGTTAGCTATAAGTTTCGTCGGTCCCTAGTAGGAGTCTTTAGTCCGGAGACTAGCTGCCCTAATCCTAATAGGGTGTTAGAGAGAGGAGTAGTACGGTTAGGTAGGGTAATAGGGGACGGGGGTCCTTACTTCGAGCTAGTAGTACGGGAGCGGGTACTTATAGCGGGAGGTGCATCGATCTACTTTTATAGTGCAGCCCTAGAGATTACTATAGAACCGGAGCCGGAAGCTATAGTAGTAGGTTAAGCTACCTTATCGAAAACCTAGCTACGGCTATCGAAGTATAGGCCGAACTTATTCTTAAACTTATCGTACTACTCTTACGATAGACGATCCGGCTTCTTATCGGCTATAACTATAAAGTCCCTCGTAACATACTCTCCCTTTACTAGGCTTACTTCCCGCGAGGTGCCTCTAAGGTGTCGGTAGAGTAGCTCGTATAATAGTAGATACGCTATAGAGTCTCTCTCCTTACTACCTATCTATAAAGAATACGCATTCGCTACGCGCTAGACCTACTTAACTATGTTCTCGGATAGCCGGATATGTTTCTTAAGCTCTAGGTTCTTGTTTATAATAGTATCGCCCTAGACCTTTTAATAGGTATCCTATACCGACTTCTTCCTATTACGAGATTCTTTCCTAATAGTAGCTACCCTCCTTAAGTTCGGGAAAGTAGCGCCTATATTATCCTCCCCCTTAACTTCCTACCCGTCTACGAGTAGTAGTAGAGTTTTATACTCGAGGTAGAGATCCTAGATCTTCGAAATAAGTTCCTAGACCCCTTCTATTCCCTACTTAAATGCTCGAATAATGTTTAAAAGGATCTACTATTGGTCCTTCTCCGGTAGCTTCTTTACGAGCCTAGATAGCTTATCCGAGTCGCTACTGCTATATATAGCCCGAAGTACGTGCTACACCTTACCCGTAAACGTAGTAGACATTTAGAGGCTATTCTCGATCTTCCGAATTTAGTCCGCTATTTCGTATATAGACCGTACCGGCAAGGTAACGTTCTTATTACTAAGTAGGTAGGTACGCCCGTTACGCTTCTAGTAATAGCTATTATTACGCGCTCGTTACGCTCGATTAGTAGGCTATACCGATACGCTCGGTCGGAGGTAATTAAGTAAGGTATAGGAGTGTACGTATAGGTTATATAATAATTAATAGTATAAAGAAAGGGGAAAGAGAAGAGAGAGGATATAGTAGGTATTAAGGAGGTAGAGGTTATCGAGCTAAGTGCGGAAATAGAGGTATTTATAGTAGTAGGGACGGGCCTAGCTAGTAATGCGTATGAATTTTTCGGTAATTGTTAAGGGCGCTTCTAATTATCTAAGATATAGCTAATTATAGTGTTTTGCGAGTAATTATAGTAGGTGTTTATAAATGTTAGAGGCGGTATATAATCTATCGTAATTGTCCTCGATTGTTAGAAGAGTAATATTTGCTCGTGAATTTTCTTTAACTCCCTCCCCTACTAACCTAAAAAAAGGCGTAGGTGCTATTATCGGATAATGCTATTACCTATTAGAAATA